>CM040741.1:6627500-6787500 GCA_022829145.1 Albula goreensis | reverse complement strand
AGATCACATTACTTTTCCAATGAGACTGTTTATTTTACATAAGTCTTATAATTAATTTATAATTTGCTGTTTTTTGTATCATTAGTATTTATATTATTTATATAATTCATATGGTAAGCTTAGCTTGTCCAGACATGGATCAGTGTAAAATACTGAGGGTGCCCCATTAAGTTGGCACATTTTTGGTGCCCCATTGACTTGTGGGGCTCACTGTTTAGCTAAGACATGCTTGCCATCTTAATCCCTCTCTCCCCAGTGTAACACAACAGCAAACTCTATGCCACCCAGCAGGCTGAAAATCGCACGCATATATTTATTAACAGTTTACAATTCAGTAATAAATACTTTATTAATGATGTGTTACTGCTTTATATAGTAAAGTGCTACAGCTACTGCCCACAGTTCCCTAATCAGTCACTTGCTTTTGTCAGAGGCAGAGCTAAGGTTGTACTGTTACTGCAGTCAGTGTTCAGTTGATATTTATTCTGTCCTTGTCCAAAAGCAACTGGGTCACATAGCATTACGTGAGCATTTCCGTGTGTGTGTGTGTGTGCGTGTGTGTGGGTGTGTGTGTGTGTTTTAATATACATTTGGAGATGAGAGCAACGTGACACCCGTGCGCCGGCTGAGGATTACTCGAGCCACTCGAGGAGTACAATAATGCTGGCAGACTGGCGGATTGTTTCAATGTCAGCTCAGAATTGATATAGAACATTCCGTGTGATTGGCTGCCAGGTTGCATTAGGGGGACGCGTACCCTGAAAAGCACAGCACCGTCTGCTGCCGCTGCAGTTCAAACCCAGGTTTTAAGGAGGCGTTTGAGGGGCAGGATTGAATCACGCACACTCACCAGCACAGAAATATCCCTCCATCTCATCTGAGCATGTGGTTTCCCCAGGAAGGACATCGTCATACTGCTGTCAGACACTCTTGGAAGAAAAAGTTCTTTCTAGCATCTTTACAAGTTCTTCATTTGTCCTGTTGGGGGAACCCTCACAGATTCTTCTCAGATGCCGACATCTTTATGGGGTTCTTTATACCGCCTGTAGAATAAGGTTCAACAGAGAACCCTTGAGCAATGTCCATATCGAAGAAGTACCTATAAGGGTTCTCCCAATGGGACAGATGAAGAACCCTGAAGACTAGCACACGATATTTCTCTTAAACGCTCCAGTACGTTACGTCAGTGAGCGCAATGGCAAATGCCACTGATTTTTATTTTGTTTGGTTAAATTGTTTAGACGATTACTCCCTGTCCTATTACTTTCCTTTGAATTTCAAGCTGGCAGGAAATTGCTTCAAAATTGACAGAGATTGGTAGAATTGAGGAAATTTTGAGAGGTTACATGACTTTGCTCTGCATAAATGGATAACAAGAATCTAAAATTATTCAGCACTAGTTTATGCTCATACTGTGCTTTGGCACGATCTGTCATCAAGAAATATGCTTTGTTTCACATTTTTTGCGTGAGAATTACAACCTGTGTACTGTGCATTCACAGCTCAATCAGAGCTCTTAACACTGTGGGCTCTAATTTTCAATTACAGCTGTACAGTATGGGTTGTAAACTAAAAAGTGATTTTTTTGTGTCCACAAAATCATGGCCTTTTTTTCAATATCTTTATGTAAAATATAAGCTTGCTTCCATCCCTCCTCTGCCACATGATGGATTCAAACAGAAAGCATTTTCATTTGGTTGGTGTAATCACTACCTGGCTCTTCTCTGTTGTGGATTTCTGGTCAAGGAGGTGATCCAGAGCGGTGCCTTTCAGCACGAGACACATCGCTGACTCAGGTAGAAAAGCCACCCAGACCTGCCACAGCATAGCTTATAGCTTCAACATAATGACACCCTTGTTACTTCCCCCATTATATTTCAGCCGGCAGTTACTGTCCTAAAATCCATATATTTTATGTTTCACACTTAAGTCATATTATAACCCAGAAGGTCTGATATTCTATTTCTGATAATTAATGTATGACATTTATTTTCATATATACAAACAATCATATATTGCAATATAGTTTCTCTTGTTTGTTACAATCATTACAGTACAAATCATTTGGTACTGTTATTTGCTCTACAGTATATAAAACGGTGCTCTATTGGTTCTATATTGTACAATAAGGATTCCCCCATGATCACAAGCAAAGGACCTTCTTTTGTTGTTATTGTGACCTTTTTTTTTTTAATTGTGGTGCTGACATGGTGAAGCACACTGTGATGACCATAGAAGGCTAAAGCAACAGTGGAGCAAGACCAGAGGTCTCAAAACGTATCTGAACAGAAGGGACGTCATGGTGTGGGAGTAGGCTTTCTTTCTATCCCAGTGTTAAAATGAACATTTATAATTTCACTAATCAACCCCCTGCTATATCCTATAGTGCCCAATCTGTGCAGGTGAGTTCATTTCAGCGAATAATGTCATGTAAGTCTTTTAAAAAAAAAAAGAAAGAGAATGTAATAAATGCAGTGACTTGATTTGAGGTGAAAAAATACTATGGTTAAACAAGAGCAGTAGCCCTCATTCCTCATTCATACTCTCGTTTCCTCAAGAAAAATGACTGAGGCATTGGTATGACTTTTCCCTGTGATTGTTTGTTTGTTTGTTTGTTTGTTTGTTTGTTTGTTTGTTTGTTTGTTTGTTTGTTTGTTTGTTTGCACACATTGGCTTTTGAGCCTTGTTTTGTTTACACACAATGGTTGGTTGTGAAAGACAATGAAAATTGTATGCTTCTTGCAGAAAAAAAAAGTGTTGATGGTTTAATTACTTAAGATGCTGCCAAATGTGGGATGGCTGAAAATGGACAAAAAAGGAGGGGGGGATTTTTCAACTCAACAAATGAAATGGAGCCGGAGTCAGAGACAGTATTGACCCACCAACAAAATCAATCCATTTCTGCCAGTGTTGACTAAAAAGCCACTTTGATGTTATAAAGCATGAAGAACAGAGTATTTAAACACCTGCATAGACAGAAGTAAAACCATGAGACACCACTAGCTGAATAAACACACTATACAACTCTGTTACTCTCTATATAACATTACTCGAGTGTCATCTCACTCTACCCTTACAAAGAAACAAACAAGAGAAAAATGGCTTTGAATGATGCCTACCAGAATGGATACATAAAAGCATAGTCGTGTTCTGAAGCCATACACAATATGCCCGTCTGCATGCATTAAAAGTAAAATCAGACAAACAAAATAAATAAATAACACTACGAATAACACTGTGTGATTGTGTACGCACTGCTCTGACGGTTATCAAGCAAAAGGTCCCAGAGATGTTTTAATTGAATGCGTAACGCAGGCCAGTGCAATTATACACCCTGACGGAGGCTCTAAACATATGGTAATGCTCGTCAGAACTATTAATCATGTCAGGAAAAGAAAATGAAGCAGAGGAAAAGGATAATAGATAAGGAAATTGCTCATGAGAATACGTTCAGTTTTAACTCGGCCAGTTAGAACTGGGGTTTTTCAGGGGCCTCCGTATAGCTCAGGCAGCGGAGGCATGTTTGTGGTGTAGATGTAAGTCCTGTGAATGGGTTTTTCGGGTCCCAGCTGCGCCTTTATCAGGTCTGCAACCCCCCCACACCACCCCACCCCACCCCCCCCCCCAACTACTCTTCAAATATTGTTTCACCCATATTCTTTTTTTTTTCTTTTCCATTACGTAAACCTGTATTTGTGCTAATCATATCAGATGACTAATTTAGGAAAATAAAAATGTTTTTAGGCCCAGAAGCGAGTATCAAATAAAAATGTATTATTCTTGAAATGCATCTTCAGGTTGTAAGTTCAGCTTTTATTTCCTGTCCTTGTTCCTGTTCAAAACCTTGGGCCACAAGTAAGAAACACATTTTGTAATGGTATTGGAGTTACTTAATCATAATTGTGTAGTGAATATTTGCACACATGGATATCTCCCACTTGGCACTGCGCACAGCACGGGCATGTTCCGTGCATGATAATTGGTGTTTTCATCAGACTGTTATGAAAATATTTGCAATTTCAATTTTTGCATAGTTTTATTTCTTTTTTTTTTCACTGGAGTAGGATCAGGCAGCACACACTGAGATTGGAGCTACAGGCGTCAATTACTTACATTTATTGACAAATGTTCATTGGCAAACATTTTCTTCATTGTTATTCAAGGTGAATGACACCCCCTGGTCAAATGAAAAGTAAAAACTGATTGAAATATTGCATAAATGTTTGTTTGGATAAACACACTTCCTGCACATACATAAACTACTCATTTTATGGGTCAGACTGATGTATTTTTTGCAATGCATGGTTAGCAAGTTGTTGTCTCTTCTATCTTATGGGCTGTATGCACCTGCAATACAACTGAGTCCAGCTTGTTGACTGAGAGCAACTGAGAGACATTTCTATCTAGACTTTCTCTAGATTTGTAACTAAAAGCTTTTAACATTTTGTCGTAAACTTTCATTATATGGAACCATTCCACATACTTGGCAAAGAGGTTTATGTAGTCACTCTATCAGGTGGTGAGTGCACACAAGAGAAATAGAAAGAAATAAGAAGAACTTTTTTTGAGTTTACTAAGGACCTGGTGAGACAACAAGAAAACTGTGGGGTGATTAGCAACCAAATTTACCAGCGTTTCACTCGTTTAGGCTTAGGCTGCCGCTGTCCATGGTCCTGAAGGAATCCCTGGCTAATGGAGACAACAGGACACTCTGTGAGCAACCTCGTGAGATGGATGGGGAGCTGCTCACTCTCCAAACCGTCTGGTTGATTTTGGACAACATTTCTCAACTCCCATGTAAACTAGAGACACAGTGAATACAGAGCAGTCATTTCCAATCCATTTTACTTACCCTGTTTTTCAGGAAAAGGAACTGTCAATGTCTAATACCCAGAATCCTCATTGCTACTATGCAGACACAGAGCACTCTGGTTTGTCACTGATTCAAGATCAAACCCTTTCACCCAAAGGGTAACATGGTGTCGTCTGGTTTTTAACATTTTTTTCACATTTTTTTTTCCTGTTTGAGGCTTGCAAGGATTCTGCAGGTTCTGTGGGTGGTGCAGCACACAGCGCACAGATGCAGATGAATTTTAAGCCTCACTTTGCTCAGCGCTCTCCGCTCTCCTTCCTCTGGTATGTGTAAGACGACTGTTGGGTGACGCAGCTCGCTCCGCAAATATCGTCGGCTCGTCTCAATGGGATTGTTTCTTTCTGGCAAATTCATAAGCCCTGGAGCCCTCTTCTCAGCACCAAAGAGTGTCTCACAAAAGCAGTTAAGTGTGAATAAATGCCTGTCTAATGTGCATCAGGAAGAACATTCATAGAGGGGAGAGAAAGAGAGAGAGAGAGAGAGAGGTGGAAAAGGGACAGAGACACAGCAGTCTTCTCATTCATCCATTGTAGAAGAACATCCTTTATTTTAAACATATGCTGTCATGTGTTATTGTGTTTTCTACAGTATGTGCTGGCATGCACAGTGGATACACAGCAGATAAGCTACCTTAGATGCACTTTAGATAACTTGTTCTCTCAGACGTTTCAAGCTTGTGATGTTTTCTTTATCATCATTGCTTTTGGATTTCATTGTCCCATAAAGCAAATCTAGGCCCTGCGGTGAAATGGAAAGAAAGTTGTAATTGACTTCCACCATTTATGTTGAACCCATTAGGATTTTACCTGGAGAAACATGTAACAGCATTCAATATTGCCAATGGAAATCATGACCTAGATTCAAGAGTGGCCTAGATTAATGCAAGGCAGGAAAAATAATATTTTAATTAACTGCTATATTTATTTCACTTTGTTTGCTTATGTTTTTTCCAGATACAAGGATGACAGTGAATTATACATAATGTCCTAACAATCATTGCCCCTGGTTTTACATTTCTCCTGAAAATCACCCTAGCTGCCCTACTG
This sequence comes from Albula goreensis, assembly GCA_022829145.1. Taxonomy (NCBI): domain Eukaryota; kingdom Metazoa; phylum Chordata; class Actinopteri; order Albuliformes; family Albulidae; genus Albula; species Albula goreensis. The sequence continues at coordinate 6,781,581 of CM040741.1, read as the reverse complement.
CCTGTGACTGTCAAGGTTAGCAGAGAATGTGCTAATTATGTAGCATAATGACGACATTATTATTTTTTTCTGCGTCCAGCTCTTTATATCCGCTTTATTAGGCTGACGTAGTCAGAGGGTTTGATTGCCATTAGCCATCGCTTTGGCAGGTTCGATCATTTCAATCAACGTTTCCCTGTTTCAAGTATGTATTCATCAGGAATTCTAAATTTGGTGGCTCATAGTCAGGTATTTACAGGTATTACACAGGAGAAACATAAGGGTTTTCCCCTCAGGCACTCAGCATCCTTTCACACCATCACTGCATCAGCATTTGTCTTAAGTTATTCCTTACAAATTTCCTGAAATGTAGTTGTGAGAAAACCGATGTCTCTGAATAATAAAATAATAACAGTCAATCTTTAAAAAGTTAAAAGATATCAGTCTTGTTCAGCCATGGCTCTTTACTCAAAAGATATTTTGTAAACTTTGGAAAACAAAAGGCCTGTTTTAACAGAATTATGTCATGTGTGGAATAACGTAACTGGCTTTTTCCTCTCCGGTTGCACAGGACACTCTCAAATCTGCACTATTTAAGGCAGTTTTGCGGTTCAAAGGTATGACTCGTTGTTAAAAGGCCGTGTCTGTTTCAGTTTTTCGCCGGTGATCCGGGCCTTCTCTGAAGTTGCAAACAAGATGCACAACCGGGAAAAACCTCAACTAGATCTCGACAGGTTTAAACGTGACAGATGAGGTGCGCACTTCTTTGACTCACAAAAACGCACATACACACACACTTTGATCTCACTTAACACACAATAATAACTCCTACACCCTTGCAGGGTTTCAGAAAGGTGTGACATTGTAAAGGTGAGAATGTTCATGACTTTCATAACACTGGTTTTTGCTCCAGGCATGGGGAGAGGGGAGAGGTGAGGAAAACTGATATTTCCAACAACGTTATTTTCATTGAGTTGAAAAGCCCCTGTCCTCGGGGCGAATTGTGATGTAAGGAATTGTGCTTTCATTGTTTGCAGACTCCGCTACACCAACATGTCAGTGTCAAGGGTTTATTTTAAATGTGAGATATTCCAAAACATGGTAATTCATTTGACTGCTTTTATGTTTTTCTCAGCTGTTGCTGGGTCAATAGTTTTATTTCCTTCCACTTGAAAATTCAATATTTTTGTGCAACACCTAATGAATCCTGTTGCTTTTCTTTTCGAAACTTTAGCCATCACAGAGCACCTGTTTGCTAATTTAATTAAGTGCTCCAGATATTTAGAGTTCATTGAAATTTAAATGTGACCCACAGGGTCAATGTGTTTATTTTTTAAATTTCATGGAAATATCAAACTAATTCTTTCGCACAGGCGAAGGTTTTTCTGAGGATGTGTTCTGTTATTTGTGGCCTGGCCTTTTCTAGTTGTGTATTATCAGAGATTTATTTTACTAGTTAATGTTTTATTTGGCTGCCCAGACAGCAGATATTATGGGATGTCACCCTCAGGTTTGGAAAACAGGCATCCCTGCTGAAAAGGGACAAAGGGCTCTGTGCCTGACTACATGGGTGGAACTAATAATAACAACAATAATAAAAAAAGAATAAAAAGCTCCTGACACTTCCTGGTGTAATTCGCGTACGCTATTTGATGGAGAGACTGAGACATGCTGGCCCTATCTTGCCTGTAAACACAGTCCTGGGCTGGTGATCTAAGGCTTGGGGTGGGGGATGGGGGTGGGGGGGGGTTGGGTAACGGGGGGAGAGGGAGTGGGATTAAAGAGACTGCCACTGCGTTCCCCTCTCTGTCACGGTCCTCAGAAGTGACTTCCTGGCTTATCAGCGCACACCCAGTCTGAGGGCCATGGCGGGAGGTCACATGGGCGGACAGATGGATGTTACATCCTGCATGTGTGTGACACAGAGAAACAGCACAAGGTGAGAGTCAAGGACTACAGAAGCTCATATGACCATTGCATAATATACTGTGACATATACTATATAGATGAAATGATGATTATATTATATTATATTATATTATATTATATTATCACACAGGTGAGAGATCGGTTAAGATCAGTATACAACAATGCATAGTACAAGTCATTAAGACTACCATGACATTGTTAATAGTGCTGTAGTTTTATTATTGTGTAGTTTGGCTTTGTATATTCAGTATTCAGCTCTCCTTGGGAAATGACTGCTGTCAGTATTCTGTTATTTATGTGGGTCATTATGACTGGTTCATTCGTTTGCAGATTTTCTATTTAAGACTGAGGATGTCTGATTACCATGGGGTTTTGGACTTTGTGACATTGCCACAGACAGGATTTTAGATCACTATCTCACACACACACATATACCCCACTGCACAGACAAAGTTTTGTTTATCAAGTGAGGTGGTAGTGATGTGGTCTAAGTATAATCCTAGTGGGAATCCACACTGTAATTAAAAACTGGAAATTGGTGACTTGGAACAATATGTTTTTTTATATTGTCTTTCTGTGTATATGAACCTGTTAATTGAACCAGAGTCTGTTTAGATCTTTCTGTTAAGAGGACTTTTATTAAATTAATGACCGGAAGGGAGACTTTTATTTTGGGGGAAGGACATACCTGTTGGAAGGAAACGGGAGGTCTAGGAGAGACTTACCTGTGAGACAAAGGGGCAGGTGGCAGGGGAAGCCATTTTGAGAGAATAAAGCAAAGAGCTGGAGGAAACCTGTTTCTGGCCTGTTGCCAGTTGATAGCTGCTATTGAGCTGATTTTTCCCCTCTCTTTCTTGACACCATACCCTTTGGATTACTTTTGTATGTTTGCCATTGGACTCTGGTTAAGAGAAGAGGATTCAGCCAATTTGTTTCAACTTTTCTGAACTATATACTTTGAGTGCTCTTACCCAGGCTTTTAGCTTCTCTCAGAAAAAACATGTTGTCCTCAGAAAACAGTGCAAAGCCTGTCACATCCCTGAATGAGTACAACTCACCCATTCCTTTTTTTTAACAAAGTTCAAAGCCGCAGTAGCCAGCATAGTAAATGTAATTAATACAACATATAATTTACTTGTTGTGAATATACTGTGTATGGAAACTGTACAACATAATTTTTTTTTTTTTCACGTTTCCCTTTTTGCAGTTCCACGGACCCCGAAGTCCTTTTCATGACTCACCAGCAAGTCTCAGCCTATGTCTGCCATCTCTAAGATAAACCAAACTAAAGCAATTACGTTTGATTAAATCAGATATCCTTTTTTTGTGTTTACCACAAATGTGGCAGAAAGGCCAGAGGTAAATATTTTACTTTTCATGAGTTAATTTAAAATGTATTAATGTAAATGCATTGAATTGTATATAAATACTGTGTATTTATAATTCAAACTATTTAGTTGCCATAGCACTTACAGGAATATCTGCTAAATGGCGGTATGATCAAACTAAAATATGACCACTCCACTCTTCGGTGTCTTATAGATGCGATACAATATAACGATAACATCTAGGTTTAAAACAAATCAGCTGTCAAATGTATTTATAATACATTTTATTGACAACTGTGAAATTTCACTTTGCATTACATCTCCAATAAATGAAAAAAATTGCGCAGTGATTGCCGGTAATAGCCTTTGAACATGAAATAATTTTGGAATATAATATAATATATATAATAATGATAATTTTTAATACATGTCTCCACAAAATCAAAGGCACAAAGCCAGAGAGATCAGACCACAAAGTCTGATTGCATGAGAGCAGAGGATGAAAGTACGAATCGAACTAGCGCTATTTAAACAGCGATCTAAAGCCTCACACCTGTCACGCCTGGCTATTGTTGGAATAATAAGGGCTATCATATCAATTATACAGGGATTCACACGGCACACAGACACAACAGCGCTGTTTTTGTGAGAGCTTCAAATGGACACAGGCATTTGAAGGCTCTGTCATAATCCTACCTCTGTCAGCATTCTGGAGCGTCTCCCAGATTCGTGTTACATGGATGGACGCTTTAAGTGATTACATATCTAGATCAAATACGGCTAATTGCTAACACATCAATCTAATGAGTGGCTTTCAGTGGAGGTTGCTTAGATGTCAGAGTCAGACATTGTGTGGCGTGTGGCCATGTCACATGACTTTTGCATGTATGGCTCTGAGTTTGCTGGTGACAAAACATATTTGTCAGATTTTGATGTGTGTGTCAATATCTCTGTAAAGCCTGTTTCCTGGGTGTCTGCCCATAGCTTCAAGGACACCTACATTTTTTTTCTCAATAAAAGTACAAATTTAAAATACATGCACATTCATCTATTTTTATTTTTTTTTAATGAAGTTTTAAAAAAATGTTGTCTGCTTATTGTCATCATTTGTGGCTGAATAACCAAGTAATGTCCACAAAAAAAAAAATGTAGACAGGTGGAAGTATGCATCATAATTCATTGGTTAGGTTTTTTTTTTTTTTTAAATTGGAGCAGGCACTGAAGAACACCTCATTCTGGGTTTTTCAGTTGCTCTGTCACTTCAAGGCCCTCATCAGGAATGCAGGCCGAGCATTACAGATGCAAGATCAAGCCCCGTCGGCATCATTAGCTCTCTAGCTGTCTATGGCCACAGCCAACTGGGAGGAACACAATTAGCATCATCCTGCCAAACTTTGTCACAAGCTGTTGAGCCTTCTTCATCCGGTGGGCTCATATACTTTTTGATTCTGAGTCAGCACTACATAGCGCCAAGCGCACAAGTTAGCAGTTTGCGGGTGTTTTGGACATTATAAACATCCATATATAAATATCCCAAACATTCTTTGTTCATCTCAAGCTTAATGTGTATAAGAGGCATGTTGGGAGTATATTCAGAATGAAATTGTGATTCATATATTATAAAGATGATAAAAGGCTTTATTATCCGGCAGTTGGGTTTGTCATGGGGAAGTATCTGTTCTTCTCATTCTGTCCGTGCTGTATCTAATGATCGTCAGTCACCGGCAGGGAATGACAGCCAGTCAATTGTTGTTGGCGATCTGAGCTATTAATAACCATATCTACAGATCCTGAGATCTGTGTACCTGCACGTGTCATGTAAACTAATAAAATAAAGTTTAAAATAAACCATACAGAAATATCCACACACAGCCATGATGTGTGTTGGGTCTTCATTCTCCTTTTCCAACTGGTCTGGTGTGCTTTTGCCTACATGTTGGATATCAGGCCGTCACTGGAAATGACTCCAATGACCCACTCTGTCACACTGTTAATAATAGTAATGAAAGCGTTTATTTATAAAAGCATCCTGTGCTCATTATTGAATGTGCATTTTAAATACCTCAGTGGGCCTCAGTGTTTCCAGCCTGACTCACAGTTATTGTCATTTATGACTCACAGTTCAACAATCAACTAAAATGAACCCTGAGCAATCCGCAATTATTAAGTGAGAGAAATTATGGACTGATATTTATTCTGCCTAGGCAAAAGCATTTTTAAAAATTCATGTACAATTGTATGACTAAGTCAATGATTTTTGCTTAGTTGTTTCAAAGTTATGGAAAAATCTCAATGGAATTTGGGTCCTTTTTTCGTCCTGGCGGAAAACTTTACTTCTTTCTCAGCAAACATGTCAAAGTGTTTGAGAAGGTAATACTACACAAACGGCTTTTAGGATTTCCAAATGCACTCAAATTCCTCTCCGCTACTCAAAAGAGACAGCAGTTCATCCGCAAGGCCACGTTTGCCTCAACACTTGTGCAGGAAGTCTAAATTGGCACTCATTTGATTTCTTCATATTTTTGTCTGTACTTTTGAAGTCCTGTTTGCTATTGACATAAAATAGCTGGGTTTGGATTTGGATGAGAAGGAGACTGCAAAAGACAAATACGTCAAACATGAGACTGGAACAGAGCGGGCAGCTGATCCCCAACTGCTGTCGCACAAACCACCATCTGTGATCCGCAATAATCACATGGACCCTGAAAAATGCAATTAATATTATTTATTTTTTAATTTTTGTTTTTTAGTTCCATAAAGATCAAAAATCTTTAGCTCCAAGTACATTTTTGTGTTTATTTTTTTTTAGTCATCCACAACCAGCCCTGAATGAAATCTTAATTTTTTTTTTTTGACTCTCGTTCTTGTAGTTAATAAGGTAGTGCATTATTTTGCATGCAAATAGCCATGGAGCATAAAATCAATATAGGAAAGGAAAAGCTGGGTACACACAGAAATTTTAGAGTTTCTGTAATTTATATATTGATTTTTTAAAAAGTGGTCATGCATTCCTTGATTCAATAAGCAGAGGGGCTGTGTTGGTGCCTGTGGCGGGGGGGGGGGGTGTGCTTGAGCAGTGAGCTAACAGTGCCACACCCCCTCAGATTCATCCTAATTGTCTTCAATAAAATCACCCTTTCCTTGGAAGAGAGGAGCGAGTTCCACTTTCTGTTAAGCCCTGATCCCAAATGTTTGACAAAAAAAACCATGTCTCATTACTTGTGTATTTATTATATTAAGATTTAGTAAAGAAATGAGTGCCAATATTAAGTGGAAAATGAGAGGCTACCATCTTTGATGGCAACTTCTGTAGGGATAATAATACTTTCTAAATTTTGTTTTACATATTCTATGACTGACCATTTGATCATTTGGGACATTATCCAGTTGGCTGGGCCTCTCATAAAAAGGCCAAGCTCTCTTACTTGTGATGGAAGATTGCAAGTAAGTTTGAGTTCAAGAAAAGTTTTTTTGTGGGAAATCCAAACCAGTAGGCCATTGTGGGAGAGAACCCAGGAAGGAAGATCAACCTTAAGTTGCCACAGCAGCAGCACACAGATGAGGGTCAACACCAAACTTCGTGGCCAGCCATCCGTGCTGAATAAAGCAGCCGTTTCCAGCTAGACTTCAATACTGTCCTCCCAACCAATCAGACAGACTGACTATAACAACCTCAAATCATGAAACACGACAGGGTTTACAACTGTTATGTTTGAGCAACATAAATACTCTCTTTTGTATAATTAGTCTATCAGTGTTTTTTTTTGGAAATGCTGTTGTCATTTACTGTAATGAGTGGGCTGCACTGATCAAACAAACTCAAATGAAAGGTTTCGGTGGTTTCCTCCGAAATTATTGATCAGTAATTTGTTGTTAAGGTGAAATTATTTTGCTGGTGCTCCTCAGACAAGTGTGGTTGTATCTCACATCGCTAAAAATATGTATGAATGTGATTTTTAGAGTAATGCAGTATTTTTGACAGTTGGTTGATTGTTGTAAATGCCCAGCATGTTGTAATCATACCACTATACAATTTCAGCTGTGATAACATGGGGTGCCACATGAAACGTTTGGTTTCTGTCATGTTAGTGACCCCAAAAAGCCCTCTCACCTCTCCGGCTCCCGAAAGTTTGGGGATCTTCATGCCCTCAATCCCAAAGTGTCTGCAAACATCTGCCTCTCTTATCATCCACAGTTCTGCTTTATGATATTTCACTGTTATGTTTATTAGCCCAGAAACATTTTTTTTTGTTTGGTTTTTTTTTTTTTTTTTGCAGTATGAAAATAATGCTAGATATAAAAGATTACCGTCTTGCATCTTCAGTGGTTGCCATGGAAACAGCATAGGCTGAGCTCACGTTCCTTGTCTGTCTGTCTCCCTCTCCCTCCCTCAAACACACACACAGCCAGCCACACACACACAGACGCAGGAACACTGTTCTCAGCTGTTTCTCTGTACCACAGCCTCTTTCCTCCCAACTCTGTTGGAGTGGTTTAAAATTTTTGTTTTTATTTTTTTTTGCTTTACGTGCTTTACAAAGGGTAGATGTCATTGCTGGCCTCTCTGGGAATCTCTGGGACAGGCTTGACGAGAGCACAACCCATGGTTACGGGACAGTTCCTTTCAGCTCCGCCAGAGGTTCTTTGTTCAGAAGCTACCCCATGTTGTGTTCTGTTTGACATAAATATTTTGCCAGTTATTAACAGTATTCACAGGGTCAGGAGATGCAGCAAGGTCATATTCTTTCAGCAAACACAAAAACAAAATACATTGTTATCTCACCAGGGAGCTGTTGGTGCAAACTCAACACAATGTGATGTGTACAATGTGATGATGTTTTTTTTTTTTTTGTCATGGATGTTAAAAAGGAAACTCAAACTATCTGTGCTTACTTCTCATATTGAGAAGCCAGTCAAAAAGTCATTCTAGTTTAGAGAAAATGTTTTTTTATGTGGTGTGGTGTAACTTTGGATTTAAAAGTGTCATCTTAACTTTAACATGATTCTAGCTGCACAAAAGTTTGGAAAATGTGTTGGCTTGTTTGAAATGTAGAGCTTAAATTTGCAGAGCTTATAGCAATTACAGTCTTGTAATTTTCTCTTTCATTGTAGTTAATCAAGCCAGTAGAATGGAAAAATATGAAGTGGATCATGAACACAGAATTTTTCGAATTACATAAATTGTCAGAAATACTTTTTCAGTAAAAGAAAAGAAAAAAAAATCATGGTGAATTTGTGGTTATGATTTACTGGGAATGCAAAACAGGCCACAGCTGTTAAAATCTTAGTGGCGTTATAATGTTATATCATTTATTTTAGAAACAAATCATACACTAACTCTTCATAAAGCAACTACTCTGTTGATAAACATTGTAATATTTGTCTAATCAGAAAATATGCACTACATTTATCATCCAGTCCATCAATAGGAGTGAAAGCCAAGAAAGGTAGAAGATGGTTGCCAAGCAATCTGTCATCCATGCAGTTGCTGAAGGTTTGAAAATCCACAAGGTGTTATCTCACCTGTTCAACTAAATATATATATATATATATATATATATATATCCCTGTAGTGGTTCAGTAATGATAATGATACAGTGTAGCAAGTGATCCTGTATACCGTATTCCAGGAAACATTTTAAACTCATAAAACATTTACACTGGGGGAGGTAGACTCTGCTAACTGCTTTAATTAACTCATGGCTGACAGCATACTTGAGGGTCTCTTGGAAGAGAAAGTTCATTTTCATCTGCTTTTCATATCTCCTACTGTCACTAATCACTTAATCTACTCATCTTGTATTGCAGACGCAAAGTCATATCAAGCAAGCAAGACAGTCAAGCAAATTCCCTAGCCACAAAAGTTAGTGAAAAATCTAATAGATCAGTGAGTTCAGTTGTTCGGTTAATGGTGTTAGCTGTCCTGAACTGCACATTTTAAACTGATTTACAACAGCAGCTAATTTGTATTTGTGTTGATTTCTATAACTCTCAAAGGAAAAGGCTTGAATACGATGGTGAGTGATGGACGAACATGGCATTTACAGATTCGTTTGAACAAGTGAAGGCTGGTATTGATTCAACAAGATTCAAAACGTCTTATGAATACCCAAATATAAATGCAAAAAAATGCAGTGTTGGAGACAAGATATGTTGGTTCCAGTGAAGAAGCAGATACAATGTTTACAGAAAAGACAGGAACATTTATTTGCGCAGACAGCCATGGGAACAACTGCATGGAACAACAGGTCGATGAATACAACGTTCTGTTCATGTTTATACAGTTTTTCGATAGAGGGGTTTACAGGTGACAGTGATTCATGTTATTCTGACCAAAAAGGGGATTAGCTGGAATGGTTGTGTGGAGTTGTGCATAATTAAACAACACCTTCTCTAAAGAAATCATTGGTTCTCTAAAATTATAACTTCTGAAGCTGGGCCAGCATGCATTGTGGGGAATCCTGCAGTTCCCAGACTGAAGGTGAGAAATAATTGTCGTAATGTGCCTTCTGTCTTCGGCCAGACATGGCGGCGTTGCTTTGTATTTCACTACACAGGCAAGTTTGGCTGGATCAGTCACTGGGCCGCTTGTTTCTAGATCATAACAACATCTGGCTGAAAAGAACTGTCTCCTAACCCTAACTCAAACTTTCCAGACCAACTGTATGGTTTCCCTGGTAACAAGAGTGCAGTGAAAGTTGAAACAGTCCTCTTCTACAACTTTAGTCAACAATTTCCAATTCCAAAAAGTCATAAAATGGTTTTAAAACTCCAGTAGGTCATCCAGCAGAGCACATGCGACATAAGGCTAAGGCCATACCACAGCAGCCCAGGTTCAAATCCAGCGTGGGCCCTCCACTGCATGGACCAACACATTTTGAACACAAAAATACTCCTGGCCAGTTGTTGGAAGGTACTTATCTTATCGGTCTGGTTACTACATTTACAGCACTCTGACTGATTTGCATGTTTCATCAGAGCCAAAATGATCTTAATGGACCCACTATGTAATTAAAAGGAACCTTACAGTACGTCATAATTACTTATGTTGGAGACTCTTGTATTTGATGGGGATCTTAAACTATGCCCTTTTGACAGGAATTTAACTGTACTTTTAATTAGACAGTAGTGTTCCTTTGATGAAAAAAAAAATCAAAGTAGGTATCCAGACCAGGGGAAGCACCTTCAGCATAAACCAAAACAGTTTTAACTTGGAGATTTGCATCATGGCTGCGCATGGGTGTTTCAATTCATTTGTCAGATAATGCTATAATGCTAATGTGTATCTGAGCATTACAAAAAAAAAAACTTTTTTAAATAGAAAATGGCAGTCATGACATCACGGTGCAACCTTGTAGATTAGAGCACCATGCTCCTAAATGGATTAGCATGGCCTGAAAAATACATTGGCATGGTGACCGAGAGAGGCATTTGGGGTGAAACGCCAGGCCAGGGCACCACTGTCATCTGGCTGCCGCAGAGAACCCTCCTCAAACAGAGCCGGGACAGAGAGAGCATCTCCATGGCGCTCCAAGGCGCTCCACGGCGCTCCACATCCTTTGCTGTCGCTGATGCCTCAGTTCATAGCGCTGGTTGACAACGTTCCAAAAATAATGACCTCACCACCAGACAATCAGTTCTTACTTTTGATATAAACTTGTTATTTTGTACTTCATTTTGTACAGTTGGCCTGTAGATGTTTCGCCATTTGTAGGAGAATGTTTATAGAGTTACAGTTCATTTCCCTTTATATGACATCGGTGAGCGATGTGTAGTCGCACACCTGAAAGCTCTATGGATCCAAGAATATCTCCAGATCAAGTAAGTCCCTAATAAACAGTTAAAATGCTTAAAATAGGTTGCATATAAATGATATATTATTACTTTCATGATTTAATGATGTGTCATTTTACTCACTCGGAATGTTTCTTGTTTGTTTTTTTTTTTGGCAGCCGTGCATTTATGACATAGAGTAGGTTATTTAGCCAGTGTGTTCTGTGGACAGATGGTGTGCTGGCGTTTAATCGTGTGCAGGATTGTGCCTCTGTGTCTCTATGTCCTGCGTGCCTCAGTTCTGCCGCACTGACATGTAGGTATGATTCCCCCCATTTAAAATGATCGTGTCAGCTGTCTGGGCTTACTGCCTGCTTGAAACCTGTCATCTCCTTGTCACACTGCAAATAGCGCCGCTACGTTTCTTTCCAGCTCGCACCCGAACCAGGCAGCAATGAAATCATCACCCTTCACAGCCACAAATGAGGTCTCCTGGCAGCCAGACGTGGTCCCCAAAACCCACCACTCATTTCTCTCAGCTAACATTAACCACGGTTTCCAGTCCTCTTTCATTTTTTTCCATCTGTGTTGTTGTACATGGTCAGGAAAAAAAAATGTAGGAGGAGGTGGGGAAAAAACCTTACCTCAAATCTGGCAACCCTGCTGGGTAATAGGGTTTTACAGACATCCTAAATAAATAAATTATACTTCCATCCATATTATGAGTAAATGTGTCCCAGATTGCATCAAGAAAGAAATTAACCTGTCAAAATTATGCTTCCTGAGAGCGATGATACCGTGTGATAGGCAAATATACATTTGCACAGATGCTTCCGGCTGGGGCGACATGTTTTAAATGATTTCCAGGTTGGGTGAGCCAGATGCGCTGAGCAGAAAACGTTTGGCTGTATTTCCCAGGGCTGTTTCATGAACAAGGGGTCCTTGGGCTGTGACACCAAAGGCTCCATTGAGATAACCGATAAACCATATTACATTACAGTCATTTAGATTACACTTTTATCAAAAACAACTCATAGTTGATTATACGTGGTTAAAGGCCTTGCTCAAGGGTCCAACAGCAATGGTGTTCTAGAACCACCAAACTCAAGGGTCCCAGTCATGTACTTCAGCCACTAGATCACAAGCTGCCCCTTATTCATGCTGAGAAAGGCCTCATGTGAAGACTGGGGGCAGCCTGTAGTCTAGTGGCTAAGGTAAATGACAGGGACCCCAGAGGTTGGTGGTTCAAGCCCCAGTCCAGCCACAGCAAGAATACCACTGAATGCTCAAGAACACCCTTGAGCAAGGCCCTTAAGATTGGTCCTTGGCTAGACTAATCAACTGCTAAGTCACTTTGGATAAAAGCATCAGCCAAATGATGATGATGATGATGATGATTTACTAAAACATGTAGTGTTTGTGTAGTACAATAGTTAAGAATCTAGTCTTGGAACTCATAGGATGTTGGCTCAGTTCATAGGTAGGGTAGTGCTGTTGGATCTTTGAGAGGGGTGCTTCATCTAAGATTGCTCTGGTAATAATCAGACTATGTACAATCAGATTTTTATGTAATTTAAAACATAAGAATTACACAGAGTGAACAATTGCTGCATGTGTTGTAGTATTTACGTCATCACAGCTAAAGAGAGGTCAAAGATGTTAATGTTCCATTATAGATTATTGATTATTATTCATCTATCAATGTATTATTATTGATCTATTAATGTCAAAGTTAACTGTAGAATGAAAGAAAGGCAATTCAACACAATTATATTGGATAAGGCTTCAAAACATCGGAAAACCATGCCATTACTGGAATCATCTTGTTTTAAGCTGTGCAGAGGGAGGCAAATATAATTTAAACTGCAGCAGCATAAGGTGCTGCTCGTGATAGGTTATTGTATAATAGTGTATTTAGTACACTCCTGCACATTGTTTGTAATTTCTAGTGGCATGCTGTGGTTGACTCAGAGAAAAGGTAGTCAGAGCATATCGTGTTTTAATGTTTTTTACTGTGTTGGCTTATTGCATAATGACATTTTGTTTTCCCCTGAGAGAAGCGCAGCCACCCACGAGAGTCTCCGTGGATACGGTGGAAGAATTAGGAGGACATACATTTCAGTGCTGTCAGCGCGGGCAATAGATCAGTGGAGGCTTCCGGCACTTTCTTTAGCCACAAGTCGCATTGAAGCACCTCCTGCCTCTCCCTGCAACCCCCCACCCCCACCCCAATCACCGCCACCATCACCATCCTAACCCCCCCCCCGCTCCCAACACCCACCCATAAGCTCAGTCAACATAAAAGTGACAAAACAATCAAGCTGCTCGCTGTCAAGGGCACTCTAACGGAAAGAAACTTGGAAGCAATTACTGTGCTAAGGAAAGAGGTTTGAGGCAAGTTGGGCTTATTTTTCTGTCAAAAGCTCACGGATCAGAGGGTGGGAAAGTGGCCGCAGCCTGGCTGCTGAGTGCATGACGACAGCAGGCAACGGCAGCCTTTCTGCCGGACTGCTAAATATAAGCCGACCAGGCAGAATTTTAATATGCATAATGTGTATTTCATGCGTCTGCCCATCTCCTAAACTCTCCATCTGCCACATCCCATAAACTGTGTGTCTGCTGTGCGTAGTTTGAGATAAAGCGTGCTGTTGGAAAATGACACCGTTTCATGACAAGAACAGGCCGCGCAGCCCAAGTAGTCTCTTGTACAGAGTATGTACACAATGGATAGAGGACTCAGCACTGCATCAGACCTGGACTTCAACACTGCGAGGGTCTTTGACTGTATTACTTTTCCACTGTCACAGACAGATGAAAGGGTGATAGCACTGGTTCTGTTATGTACATCAATATTAATATGTCAATATATATTTATATATCAGCTTGTGAAAATATGGCATTTTATATTAGAAAAAATATGGCATTTTACATACATTCCGTCATCTACATTAAATTTTATTCTATCTGGATCTAGCAACAGGTGTTGTTGTTGCTGCAGAGGAGGATTTGGGTGAGAAAATGGCAGTCCAGTGCCACAAACACCAGAGAGACATCCAGGAAAACCACAGGTCTGCTGTTCCACCTCGTTTCTCAGAGATTCCTACACATACGAATCCCATGCAAACTTCCCCAATCCTGTGTCGTCCCGAGGCCGCACGGATCGGAACGTTTCTAATTTTGCATTCTGGCTTTCGACTCAATTAGCCGCCGACATAAATCCGTCTCGGCCGGGGCTAAGAGGGGCCCCTCATTGAGTTTCAGAAAGCGTTGCCCATTAGCTTCCCGCCGTGTGCTGAATCACGCAGGTCTTCCAGAGCAGCCTGAGAGCATCGATCTTGAAAACACGTCCCCCCGCAGCGGCCAGGATCCACGCCCTCCACGGAATGCAGAAGCAGCCACCAAGATGGGGCGGGGGGCAGAACGGGGTAGGTTTGGGGTGGAATTTCAGGGAAGAATAAATAAATAAAGCTTTCATTGTGGCCTGCCTTCAGTAGCCTCTGGTGTGCGAGCGTTTCCGCCTCTCATAATCCAGAGCGACGTGGACGGACGCACATCGAGCAAAATCACAAAAGTCAGCACAGACCCTCATCTGCCACTTTCTATTTCATCTTACTCCGGCTTTCACGTTTGTTGAACCCTTTTTTTCCCCCTTTTCCTCAGAAAAGATGAGGATATGTACAGAGACGGCGAGAATGCACAAAGCGTTTGACTCTCTCAGCGGGGCCAGTGAAGCGGCAGGATGACCAAAGGCACAGACAGCAGCCTTTCCCCACCCATTAAATATTAAAGCCTCAAACTCAGCCAATCAGAACCATTAGGTACCATCAAAGGATTGTTCTTTCTCTCTTTTTTTAAGACCCATCCAAGACAATAAAAGATGTAAAAAAAGAGAGAGACAAAAAACCTAAAAACTAAAATATTTTATGATGAAAGTATTTAGTGCTTTAGCTCTCAATGTTGGACAGATTAAAATTTGGTGAAAATGCCTGAGCGAGACGTCTCTTGGCGCTGTGTGCAGGGCGGCTGCAGTACTATCAAAGAGAGCACCTTGGCATTTGTCGCTTTTATTGCGCAAATAACCCTTCTGAATGTCAGCGTAAGGTAAATCCAGATCACACTGATGGCCAACCAAAAACTCATTCAGTTTGTCACCTCTCTATCCGTACATGGTGCAGGACATGAAATGGGTACACCTGACCTACGTATTGCAATATGCATTATTGATCTATTGGAGCATGATTCAAACCATTTAAAAGTATTTGAAGTCCATACCCATTGTAAAAAACAATGGCCACCATTCAGTCGAAATTTCTCAAAAAAGTATAATATTCTCATTCAGTCAAAAGTAAGATTTAAGGAAAAATGGTGATTGAATCCGAGCCATTGAGGTTACAGACAGGAGTGAAATAACCTCTGCGGTTTTTCACATTATAATTCACATTTAAGTTTACGCATACACCACATTTGCACCAACGTACAGTTTTGGTGTAGACTGAGGGGCTGATGACAGGATACCATGGCAACCATTCAAATGACAAAGGACAAAATGGCTGCCATTCTATCATGTCCTTGCAGTGGATAAAGTCGCTTTTGATTAGATTGCCTTAAGAGTGAAGAAGGAGGACTTCTATACTCCACACACAATCTATAGGGTTGATTGCCTGTAATTTAAGAGTGTAGTTTAAAGTATGAATAAAAATGGATAAGACTCGCAGGTTTTATTCTGCATGGGTTTGGGCATGATTGCGTGCGGAGTTTACTAAGAGGGGGCACTGTGTCTGCGTCAGGCTGTTGCGGTTTTTTCACAGATGCATTGTCTTCTGTATTTACGTTACAACCCAATAAATCAAATCATAATTTTGCAAGCATGCAGCACCCCAATAAATCAAGTCATATTTCTGCAGCTTCTTCTTTTGTTGTTTTTTTTTTTGTTAAAATAGAACTTTTCAATGTTCTTTCTCAGCTAATTAATGTGGATTGAAGAGAAAGCAGCATAAATACATTTCATATTGCTAATAACTCTCACTCTCCAGGTATATTCTAGGAAAATGTTTATTGTTATTTTTACCCTATTTTTTTCCTGTTTTTCCTAACCTGAACTCAGCCAAACACTTTGATCTCCTATAGAAACCCTACCTGCTGGCTCCAGCAGGGGGCAGCTGTGAGCATGTGATGACCACCCTTTGTTTCTCTACTCAGCCGTAAATTAGAGGAGTCACATGACCGGCCTCCTGCTCCTGAAGTCTGAGGTCAGGGGTGCAACTGCATGAGCTCAGCCAGTTTGGTTGAGTTTGGATTGTGAAAAAAGGGAAAAAAATGGCTTAAAAGAAAGTGTTTTGAAGATACATTTAATTTATCTTTAAATGTTAATTATAAAGTAGACTAGGGAAACTTACTCCAGAGATACCAGGGTTCATTTTAAATGAGACACTAGATGAAGCTACTGAATATTATTACTTAATGCTCACAAGAGGGACAGTCAGACAAGCAAATGTCATTATGCAGTCTGTGAAGAAACATAGATCAGACACCTCAGATAACTATGAAACCACCATTTTAATATCCACATTTTTAAGAGGTAATTATTCATTTATCTGATTTCCATTTCACAAAAGAGTTTTTTTCTTTCCAAACACAATTTGGTAATTTCAGTAATCATCTAAATTAACTGTGCCTATGAATAAATAAAATAATAAAAAACCCATGTTATGATATCTAAAAGAATATCCATCTTTAATGGTTTATAGTTCAAAACACATACCCTTGTGTTCAGTCTACATGCGTCCTTAATAAAGAAATGCTAATACTGATTTGTAAACAATTTTTTTTTTCTGAATTGGAATAGTTTGATTTTCAATCATTTTGTTAATTGCCATACTCACTTCTTTGTTTCAGACACAATATTTACAATATATTAAGAGTAAAAGTATACCAGATCTTATTTATTTACTTACTTTTACTTACTTACTTACTTACTTACTTACTTTTACTTACTGACTGTCTGACTGACTGACTGACTGACTGACTTACTTACTTATTTGTTTATTTATGTGTCTTTATCAGCTACACTTCCAGGTCTTTAATGATTTTTAAATGGAAGAAAATGAGAGTGGCCCTTTTAGGGATAAACTGGTACCATAGAGTGGTGACTTCCTGTTATGTACATGCTGATTCACTCCAGGGTAGCATGTGGGTGCACAGCCTTGCTGTAACAGCGGACTCCATTTCATAATTACAGTGAGAGAGACTGCCCAATAAACCCAAGTCCCTTCAGGTTTACTATCTTATAACAGGAGCTGATCATGCTCCGTTAATTATACCCATTTGATTAAGAATGTAGCCCACGAAGAGTAGTGTGGACTGCCCGTCCTTTGCTTTTTGGTATTCTGCTTTTGTCCACAGTGGATTTATTATGATTTCAATTAAAATTAGTTCTCTTCATGAACCCATTCGGCTGTAAAAAAAAAAATGTTTTTCTCAAAGGTTTGAAGAGTTAGTCCCAGCATTCTGAGAATATAAAATGAAGAAATTGTTCATAACGAGGCCAGAATTTTGAGTTCATATGTGTTCTTCCATGTGTTTTTATTTATCAGATGTAGCAATAACAGCTTAAGGAAGTTTTTTTCCTGACAAAGACGTTATCATATCATTTGGACAGAGCAAAAACTGTGGAGCAGTGCAACTGCGTTATTTAAAAAAAGCACATTGTAAATCTCACTTCTGGAAAACTGCTTTTATAAGGATGTTTTGTGAGGGCTTTCTCCACAGGAAGGACAGGAATGTGTGCACAGACTGGACTCTGACAGAGCAAAACAGAGCATAATTATCCCTGCCCCAAGTCGGGAAATCTGTATCCCCCAAAAAAAAAAAAAAAAAAAAGACACACTGATTGACAAACCCCTCCTTTTAAGCTGGTGCGCCTGTAGTGGGAACGTTTCGGTTTACAGCACAATAACAATACAATTCACTGATTAAGGCAGTATGCCACACTGTTTGAGTGCAGATCTCTCAGCGATGCAGTTGCGATTTTGAAACCCACATAAAAGTCTGGTTTTATGGCATAGGCTGAAATATGGGCAGCAGCCACTAACATTAAAAATATTTGTATTATATTGATATTATACTATATTGTCATTTCAAGTAATGTAATTAAAGTATAACTTAGTGATAGTATCCTTCTGATACAGTTTGTTAAATTCTGAAATGAATGGGAGGTACTCCAGTCTGCCATTGCCCTGCCAGGCAGTGGGGCATTTTTCTTGCACAAACAGGAACTGAGAGAATATTCACTGGAAGATCTGAGTATCGCTAAGTTGTTATATTATATTATTATATATTATATGATATTTTTTTCTGTGGAAAATAAACTTTTTGGAGTAACAATGAAAAGAGATGCTATATTGCGGAAAAAAAGCAAGGAAGAAGATGGCCTGTCATCACAGCATCAACCTCCTGTCAAAACCTACGTTCAAGAGTTCCTCCTTTCAGCAGCTCATTGCTGTGACATCATCACCTCAAATGGACCAATTAGCATGAGGCCTCAGCCGGGTTTTTTTTTTTGGCAGCACCCTGGACTGGGCATTGTCCTAGCACCAGGACTGAGTCACACCGCTGAAAGTATTTCCGAGGATTTAACACGCGGTAATGAATGTTCGCTTGCGCGTAGCTTGGGGAAAACAGTTCATGACAGAGAGTAGGAGTTCCCCCGTGAGTACGGGAAATGTCTGTTCTGCTGGAAGCCGTGGGCTTCAGTGACATCATGCAGGGCGCTAACAACAGAGAGCCACATCAGTACCCCACAAACCCCATAAAAGCTGCTGTGGAAACCGTCAGTCAATGTTCCCCTCCCTGAAGAGAAGGATGGCAGTACTTGTGCTCCACAGGAAATGAGCTGGCGTACCACACAAGATATCAGAAATGATATTTATATGTACCAGTATTGATATTGTGCGGGCAGTCAAAGTATTGAGCTTGTAGCTGTGAATACATGTTTGCCACAGCTTGCCATGATCCACCCTGAAAACAGTACATATAAAAGGGAAAAATGCAATGTTTGAGACTGTTGAGAGAGACAGAGAGTGACTGAAATAGAGGGAAGAAAGAGAGGGGGAGACAGAAATAGAGAAGCATAGAGATAGAAGAATTGAAACAGATGATTAATACAGACATTTCTTTTGAAGAGGGACATTTGGTGACCATGGTAACACTTGGTCACTAAACTCTTCTGACAGCATAGCAGTGAGAGCAAGCACTCAAAAAAAAAAAACAGGGCCATGAAATAAAAGACACAGAAAAAATTGTGAAACACACAGCACGACACGCACAGGAGTGTGAAGGCTTCATCCTCTCTCTAATTCCCATCAATCATCATTCAGAAAAGGAACAAGAGTGTGGAAGAGGAAAATGATTCGCTGAGGCTCTGAACGACAGAGAAACAACAGCCTCCCTTCCTGATGCACGGACAAGAGTGGATCCCCAAGGTAATGCCAGTACATTCATTCTACCCCTAGATGGCGAAAAGCAGCTCATGAGTGTATCCACCAATGAGGAAGAAGCTGAATGCACTGCCTGTTCTTTCTTCTTCTTCCTTTTTTTCCTTTCTGGAGGATAGTGAATATGCTGGCTCCTACAGGCCTCGTAGGTACAAAGAGGCCACACATCCAGCTGGCACTGGGAATGAGCAGGATTCATTGGGGGAAAAGAATTCCCTTTTCAATGAGATATCTTTTTTCTGCTGGTCACTGCAGCTGCGTGCGATATGAACGAGAGGGCTTGTTAAAGTAGCACGTACTCACCGTTGTGCAGAGAAAACTAGTCCACTGAACCGCACAGCCCTGTGTAGCTTGGCTAACACAGCAGTCAGAACTTCAGAGCAGCTGTGGAGTTCAGATTGCTTTAGATGACGCATGTGACATCACTATATTAAGAGATGAGTGAAGATATTGTTACGTTTTCTCTCTTTATCCATTTAAACTGCCAGTTATGTAATAAAGTAATTGAGTTTAAGTACCTCACTCAAGGATATGTGTCAAATCAACTACCCATAAAACCATTCTGCAGGTTTCTGAATAATTATATTGTATGAAGCTGCATACTTGTCTTCCTGCTGTAGCATTTTAATATTTTATGTCCTAGCTTACAATTTTGCGTGATCAGAAAATATTTGTCATCCTGGAACTTCAGGGAAACATTCCCAGCATATACAATTCACCAGTATCAAGGGGAACCCTTGAGTGTTGTCTTGAACATTATGGGGAGCCCTTGAGTGTTATTTTAGAAAATGAAGCAGTTTAAGTAAAAAATTTAAGTTGAAGCTCCTCCCTGACTACTGTCAGTTCCTGTTCCCTCCCTCAGCCTGGAGAAACTGCAGGAACTTATAATAGCAGCAGACTCACAAACAGGCAGGCTCTCCTGAGGTGGATTAATAATCCACCCAGGTGTCAGCCATTGCATCCTTTGGCCTTTTATTTAAAGCACAGCCTGTCATGCATAATTTTGTATGCTACATGCCTGAAGCTTATTCCTTGGAAGCTTGTATGCTGTAAGATTGTTTAAATGATAGGATTACCTTACACCCATTTTTACAAAATCAAAATCTAACTGCAACAGTCAGTAATATTCTTAAGCCATTTCTATTGCTGGGATGCTTTATGAGTAGAAGTAAATATGGAATTTGTCACAAACAGAATAGTTTTCAGAAGTCCCATTTGAACAACAGTGTCTATTTTGAATACCTGACTAAGCTTTGAAATCAGGCCAATACCTGTGAGAATTTGCTTTGTGAGGATTTATATAAAAAGATGTTCTTTTCCTCTGTTTTCAACATAATCTACATTCCAAAAAGTCACAAAATCGTACATAAATATTCAAACAGCACTTGTTTTATGATTCATGGCTGCATCTCCGCAATGTCTTCATTTTAAAACTAAATATAAAAACGCTGTCACTTCTGCTCCAGAGCTGAGGCAGGGAAGCGGTGCGACTGGTTGGATGGTGACTCAGACTGTGGTGTCTGGGGTCCACCGCGCTCAGAACACACCGGCTCCCCCTCCCGTTACGCCCGCGCTGAAACGGTACGCACCTCCTCTTTCAGCCGCCTCAGTAAATCAGGTTCCCTGCGCTTCTGAGGGAAAACGCAATAAATGCGCTGCTGTCAGCTGCCTGGGATGCTAATGCACCAGCGTGTCCGCGACGCCAGGGACGCACCAAGCATCCCGCTGTAAAAAATGCGCATCGTTCTGTCTTTAGCTCAGATCTCAAACCGTCTCCTACAGGAGAGCGGCTTTAATCCCGGCACCCATGATGGATCTACGAGTATTAGCGTAAATCGCCATACGATACAGAACTCAGCTCGTTAGTCTTAGAGGCACACGCATCCATAAAAAAAAAAAAAAAAAAAAAAACAATAATGTGCAGAAATCGCAAGCGCAGCCAATTCAACGTTCACAGCCTGATGACAGCTTGGTTCACCTGACAAAATGCCAATTTACATGGATATTCCTGGCAGGGATACATCATTCTTCTGTCTCCAAACCCATTTCAGAACATCCATATTACTCCATAATACTATCATATTTTATATACACTTTATATTTCTCATATTATTTTCCAGATATAAATATGCTGATGCATTAGCGTAAGGAAAAAAGAAATACAGGGAAGAGGAAAAAATGTATGTTTCTGCAATTTGAGATAGTATAATTTATCAGCTTAGTAAAACCTTGAACATCGTTCATATATTATCCTTTTATACCATACAGCTGTATGCTTGCCAGAGCAATCTGCTTTGAGTACTTAGCTCAAGTGTTGCTGAAGTACCACCCAGGACTCAAACCTGCAACCCCTCATTCTGCAATACCTGTCCTCTCTCCGAAGCTCGCTCTCACAATGCGCTCACCATCAATGCTTGCTCACAACACAATCTTGGCCCCATAGCAATTACACTCACAGAAATGATCCCTGGCCTTTTCACCCCTCTCACTAATGCACAGCAAGTTTTCGGGCTTAGCTCTGCCCTGCTTCACCCACGTGGGGGTGCACAGGTCAGCCTGCCTGAGATGAGCCGTAGGTGGGATAGGTGGAGGGGGCCAGACAGTGCAATTCATTATCATTATGATCACTCAAGCAAGGTCAGCCACGCTTTATTCATGGTTTAATCAGCTGTTGCGTGGTTTGTGAGACATAATGCGCCTCTCTCATTACATATTTTTTATGTTGAAAAGGCTATACTGCTGCATGATAAATGGTAGCTTTGAATTAGACACTTTTCTGAATGTCATTCTAATATTGTTATATAAGTTATATGAGCACTGAAGATAGCTATGTGCTGAAATGTTTGCTCCCTGGCTCCTGTCTAGTTTTTAAACTCACTTTGCACTTTATTTTGCACCATGCAAATACAAAATAGATAAACTACTTTTTCCAGACAATTTGTCAGATTTTTCATTCAGTGTGTGGATAGCATTTTTTTCCCTTTTTACAATTTTTTGGTTTCATGCACCTGATTACAACAATTTGACTGAGCGCGACAATACCCTCTATTTCACTTTTCATACATGTCATATCGAAATGCATTCAAATAAGCCATGCAGTATATGGAATGTCACTATATTAAAATTGGCCAAAATGAGGTCAACTTTTCACATGTGACCTGATGTGACATTTCAAAGACATCGCAGCTGGTAAGTGCAGCCATCTGGACATGCCAAGGTTAAGCCCTGTTTCTGAGTATTTCAGCTGCTGGGACTCACTTTTCCATTTAAAACCTTTAAACCAAATGCCATACTAAATAAACATCAACACTGCATTCTCCCAAAGATGTGTTTATGTGCCGTTATTTGTATCAAATGTATTTCCATTTCATTTTTTTTTTTCTAGATTTTAGAGTGATATGTTTATGTATGGAAATACTGTGGTTCTGGAACTTTCACAACTTTTTCCCCCAGAAATTCACTCTGAACAGGGTCTCAGTCTCCTCGGCAAGATAATAGATGTCTCAAGGTAGCCTGCTTGAGAAAAGGTTACCAGACGAGACTAAGGGCCTTATTGTGACAGTCCAGACTCACGACGCACAGATAAAAGGGGACTGTATTATATTGAATAATTGCTGCATCATTTATCTGAGAACCCAGACATGTGCGTGATATCTCTGTCAGGGCAAATTTAACTTTTTAACAGTTCGGAATATAAGCATTAAAAGCCAGGCAACTGTCACATTCTACTTCGGAGAAATTGAAACCACATATTGTTGAAATAAATGAAGCAGCAATTACCCAAGATAAAATGCAATATTCTGACTGTTGGGCCATGAGTTCAGACCATTAAAATACACAGAAAAAAGTACTTTCTAGCACCTTTAAAGATTTTCCATTTGTCATGCAGGGGGAACCTTAAAGGTTCTTCTTAGATACAGATATCTTTAAGGGGTTCTTTATATAACCCTCAGAATAAGGTTCTACAGAGAACCTGTGAGTGAAATCCATATCAAAGAAGAACCTTTAGGGTTTCCCAGCAGGAAACGTGAAGAACCCTTCAGGAACCTTCAGGAGTGTAGAGCCCAGAGGTTCTTGAGTAGCAGCACTGATTCCCAGCTTCTGCACAGAACACTTTATGCCACAAGTGGCTTAATGAATTTGGTTCATTGCAAGTCCGTCATCTCCCATCATCTTCCGAGCACCCCATCAAATTGAGTGTTTGAGGCTGAGCTACCCAGCTCTTTAAAATATCGACTTCTAGTGCTGTTTGGATCTATCCTTCAGATTCCCAATGCATTTTTGTAAGCTCCGTCAAGTAAAAAAACACATTTCTGTTCTGTCAAATACCAACAGTGTCCCTGCACTCAAAGACCACAATGCAATGTGGCTTTCAGCACATGGATTTAAAAGAGAGTCCATTTGCAATAAAAATGTGAATATTTGAACCATTTTGAACTGTATTTTCCCTTTGTGAAGCTCAATTTTAAAATGTGATAAAACCTCTTCAATTAATTTAATTCTGGATTGAGATACTTTGTTTTAACGTGACTTGCATATAGATTTTTCATTTACCGTTCATAAATAAAAACCTATTAAAAATCAATAACAACGACATGAAAAATCTATAACAACTACAATAATAATAATAATAATAATAATAACGATAATAATAATAATGCAAAGCAGTAATGTACCGATAGCACACATGTAATTGGAGAGAAACTATTGCATAAGTAAATCACAGCATGTTTGTCTGATATGAGACTTTTCCTGTGAGACTGTAAAAACAGAACGAAGCTCAGCCAATCCATTACAGGAGACAAGAGACACCATGATTTAACCAAATGTGTCTGTGAGATCTGTTGTGTCTAATTAGATTTCTCCCAGAGAGAGGAGGCTTAGCATGGCTGAGCTATAATGTGGAATATTCGTCTCCTTTAACAGTGATATATCTTTCACAGCTTTCAACTGCAGACAGCCACAAACTGACAAAGAAATAATACTGACTCAATGTGTCTTCCAACATTTATGGCTTCTGAATATTGGTTTGTGATAAGTAGTTAAAACAATGAGACCAGTAATGTAGCTGGACAGAATGATCCACAATCAACTGACTTAATGACGTATCAGTGCCTAAAACCAGGCTCTGAACATATAAATAATTTAGCACCGTTTTTATAATTGCATAACAACTGCAAGAAGCCTGAAACTGCAAAAACACAAAGAAGCAAGCCTTTACACTATGTAGTGTTGTTGGTCCAAGGATGTAGAAACTAAATAATCTTACAAGCAGTACATTGTAAGTACAGTACAATGTACATTTTAAAATGAAACATTTATGGGGATTTTAAACATTAAAATAAACTGCTAAAGCCTATGAGGCAAACACTGTTAATGGCAACTCTTTGCAATGTACCAATTAGCAAAGCAGTGCATGATGGGAAGTCACTGCAAGAAGGTGGAAACATGGCCTGTCACTGTACATTGGACTTTACTGGCATATTCCTATTATAAATTCAAATATGGCTGTTTGGTAGAAGACAGGGGGTAGGACACACAGTGGGGATTACTTATTAAAGTTGGTTTATTTTAGTTTTCACAGCTACAGTTTATGTTTTACATATTTATGTAACTATAGTCTTGTTGCATCAATGTACAGCAAAAACTGTATAGATTTAAACCCCTCAGCAGGACAAACAGAGTGAGACTGTGTGAAGCAGCACAGGGATCTATAATGAACCCTCTCATTAGAGTGTTTTTTATGTGTGTGTGTGTGTGTGTGTGTGTGTGTGTGTGTGTGTGTGTGTGTGTGTGTGTGTGTGTGTGTGTGTGTGTGAGTGCTGTTTTTGTTGTTGATGTGACATGGTTTTGAAAGGGAATGATCAATAGGAAACCTGTGTGTTTACAGAGCACCCATACTGGCTTGCAGCGCGTGCGGAACGCTTTGTCAGCGCTTTGTGTGGGGGTAATGAGGAAATGACAAGAACCTGGGGGTGGGAACGTCAAGTCAACCTCAAAAAAGATCCCGAGCCTACCAGCTGTCAAGGAGCACCACAACATCTGAACCCCCAGATTCTGCGTCTCCGTCACCTCCTCATTTCCCAGGGCGGCCTTAGGAAACACTCGGTAATATCTCTGCCCATTGAAAGGAACCTTTTACAAATGGCTCCAAGTCTTTTCCATCGGTCCGCAAATGGACATCCCGTGTTAGTTCCAGTGCAGTAATTTTTAGTAATCAGCCGTAGGGAATATTCAAATGAACCGCTACAGAAAGGATAAAGAAACCATCAACTGTGTTATGGTCATATAAAATATAACAACATGATTATTCAGTGTATCGTGCGATGCTGTAAATGATGTTGTTGCCAACTCATAGAGATAATGTATGGATATGATTTCATGAGAAATAAATCATGAACCAAATATTCAAACTGCAGGACTGGATTAATTTGCACCACGCTGTGGTTTGTCCTTCACTCTGAATAACAAATTGTAGAAGGTGTGAGTGTTTTCTGCTGAAACAGGACAACTCTCACACAGCATGCCATGTTCCTGTATCACACGTCAAACATGCGCAGTGTTTCTCAGATCAACTGTATGAAAACTGAGATGGACTTTATAATCCATAAATATGTATGCCTCCATTTTGTTCAGTGGTAGGTTGAGCTTTTAACTGGGCTAATGCAAAGGGTAACTGAAAGTTGGTTAATCTGACAGTTATTTTGAAATTTTGAACTGGTGGGGCAGCCAGTAGCCGAATCGTTAAGGTACATTCCTAGGTCGGTGGCCCAGCCCCAGCCTAGCCACAGCAAAAACACCACTGCTGTTGGGCCTTTAATCAAGGTCTGTAGTCCCACATTGCTCTCAGGGGGATTGGCCCTTGGTTAGCCAAATCAACCGTAAGTTGCTTTGGATAAAAAGCATCAGTTAATTGACTGTTTAAAATTAACATTTTTTTCCCAGAGTGATTACCGTCCTGGAGACTTTCAGCTATACACAATGCAGTGTACACAATACATGGTTTTATGTTTATGCTGGGAGGTCAGGGGAACCTAATGAAGGCGTTGGATATTCAGTGGTTATAGATGAAGTTTTTCTGTAGCACGGATAACATTTGGCGACCGTGGTGAGGGTCTCGGTCCAAAGAGTCTTACAGGCAGGCGCGGACAGACCCAAAACGTCTTCTGAAAAGCGGCATAACGAACACGACGGGATTAACTGGCGCTCCATGTGAGGTGTACTACATGGGCGCTGGGGTGGAACCACTCTGGCAGGGCACAGAAGAGCCCTGGGACTCCGCAGGCCTCACTGTCCCTAACAGGCTGAAGTGGGGCAGTGGAGAGAAGGCTAATACCTGACAGGGAGGCTGGCTCTCCGCCAGGCTGACCCAGAGATGGTGCACTGGGGGTATGCAGTCTGAATGCCCCTTCCTCTCTTACTGTGGAGTAAAAAAAAACATCTGAGAAACACCGCCTTAAGTTCAGCCGCAGACGTTTCTGTAGTCTCTCCTTCTCTTTATTTCTCTCTAAACAGAGCTATGCCTCAAACATAAATCATTGCCTTTTTATTCTTCTTTCAAAAAACTCCTTTTGCATTCACTTTGGTTTAAAGGAGACATATTTTTAAAACAATTGTTGGCTGGTTCCATAAAACACATACAGTTGTTGGCTAAAATCAAGCGGACCTGGGCCAATGCATAATTAATGAAAGAGACACCTGCCACATTACCTTTCATTTTAATGCAGTGTGCAGGAGCTTTCTTTTTAATAAAACAACATTTTTCGTTTACCTGCAGCAAAATAAATTTGGATATCTGAAGGCCTCATTCTTTCAAGTTAAAATATGTATTTAAATATTTAGATACCTGCACAATTTGAAAATGCTCCAGGAGATCAATGAATTTTTTCAATTAAATGGTATTTCGAAGAGTGATTGTTCAAGAAACAGTAAAATAAACCGAGAAATAATTTTGTTATGAACTTCTGTGAAATGTTTCTTTCACGAACATGTAGTTGAGATAAATTGTTTGGCCCATATTTGATTGAAAGTACTGCTGAAACATTATTTTAGAGGAAAACGCTGGAGTCTGATGTCCATAGCAGCACATAGCCGAACACATCACATTGATCCACAACTGATGCGCTCAAAGGATCTGCTAAACAACTCCTCCTCATCTTCTTTCTCATTTACTATCAGTAGTTTCTCCTCATTACATTTTCTATCTGTAGTTCCTCTTCATTCCATTTACTATTTGTAGTTTCACCTCATTCATTGTTTAAACATGTTCATATCTACTCAAAATCTTCACTTTAGTAATTGCCTAATTAAATTAATGCAATTGGATGCAATGCAAATATCAGGATATTTTCAAACTGAGCCCTAAATAAGTTATTATTGGTGTAGCCTTTTATGAAAAATGAATACACCGTCCCACATTATTCCCTTATAAATACTGTGACCATAAAGCACATGCCAGTTTTGTGTTCTATTTACTGTCTTTTTCTTTCCCCACAGCGCAGTATTCTGGTCAACTTCAATACCATTCAAAGTGGAAATACGCAATCTTAACACATTTAATAATAATATTAATAGAATACACCAGCAGGAATTTGCTTGGCTTTTCAAAAGATATCATTATTACATGAAAGACCTGAGAAATGCAAGATATTAGTGCTTAAAAACAACAAAACAGCCAAAATGTGTCCCTCTGGGGCCCTACTTATGAAGCATCTCAGTTTGCCAGTGCTGATCCTGGATCAGTTTTACATTTCAGCTCATAATAGATAGGATTGTGTATATGGGGAGAACAAAACTGATCCTAGTTCTGCTTTCCAGCTCTATAGACATTTTATGAACACAAGCTCTGTTGCTCGCTGTTGATCCTGGTGGTTTTTGACGCTGAGCTTTTGTGTATTACGTGGCGTCTCAGAGGAAATCAGTCTCATGAAACTGTGTTGGAAATGGTTTAGAAACTTGGAAATGTTTCTACACGCTTGGTTACTGCTTCCCTTTCCTTTCCTCTGTATAGCATCCTCTACAGAGTCACAGCTTCATCTATGTGATGCATGTACAGAATTCGTCATCGTCCGGGAGATTCCTATAGCAAATGGCAGCAGCGTTTTGGTCCCAGCGTGCCGCAGAAATGTGGGAGTCCCACGGAGACGAGATCAGCATGGAGAAGAGCGCTGCTCAATTCATGTCAAGGTTAAGGATGTTTGAGAAGAGAAAAAAAGTGCTCCTTGTTTGGGTGAAGCGACGGCGGGTCTTTTGTCATCCAGAAGTCAGTGGTCCTGTTTAGCTGCCTCTTGGGCTTCCCATGCTGGTTTGATGTCGAAATTACAATGTTTATCTCTCTGAAGCAGAGAGCTTCCCTCTGGGTATAAAGATGGGGGTTTGCCAGAAAAGGACTTATCTCGTGAAAATGCTCCCTGTGTTTTGGGGTAAAAAAAAAATGGCATCAGGGGAAGTTCGAATGTTTCCCATGGTAACATGCTCCTGAGGTATCCTTCTCTGGTGACATGATATCCGTCCGCACGCAGCTAGAGGAGTACCCTTTTGTGTGGCAGAGAGTGGTGTGGTGTGCAAATTGAGTAGTGGTGTTCAGCTGCTGTGGGCCGGGGGGGTTGGGGGTGTGTGGGTGTCAGGGTTCACTCATCGCAATGGAGGAGTCACAGCAGACAGAGTCAGAGCGTCCAGGTGACCCAATCCCCCCCAACACGGAAAACAAGCAGGTGGGATTTCCACTCCTTATAAGGTCACTGTGATGGCAAAATTACCTCAGCATGGGCGACCCAAATCCTCTCACTCTTTCGTATTTGTGTGCATTTTTTCCACTGGATTTCACTCCATGGCCCAAAAAGCTTGTGACACGCCCACAGCCCGTGAGTTTGGGTCCCCAGACACTGCAGGGGTCGAAGGGGAATCGGTGAAGGGTCCACTGAAACATGTTCATGGGGACATTCTCTCCAGCTCGAAAGGTAGAAAGAGGACACCTTTCCCTTAGGACCCTTGAATACAATCTTCCTGAACAACACTGACATATGAAAAAGAGACCAACAGTGACAGCATTTAATAAATACATAATCCTCAGCACTTAAAATCTGCTAACACAACAATATAATGGGGGGGGCTGGAGGTTAGAAGATAAATATATTCTGCACAGCTATACAAACCCATCCGCAGCATTTAAGGGAGAGCATTTTAAGAGGTTTAGCTGGCAACACTAAAAGCCTCACTTTGTAATCATGGGTCATGCTGATGGGATTGACGCATGCTTTGTTTGCTCTTCATTCAGGTTTTTTTTTATTTTTTGACTTGAAAAACAGAAAAGTACAGATGTTTGTTTGTTTTTAATGAAGTCAGATACATAGAATGCAAATTACATTTAGATTATGATGTGATTCATGCATGGCTTGATTATGTAGATTTCTGGTTAATGTGGCTACA
Organism: Albula goreensis; assembly: GCA_022829145.1. Classification (NCBI taxonomy): domain Eukaryota; kingdom Metazoa; phylum Chordata; class Actinopteri; order Albuliformes; family Albulidae; genus Albula; species Albula goreensis. The sequence goes on along the minus strand of CM040741.1, from coordinate 6,751,652 downwards.
CGTTTTTACCTTTCCATCTGGGATTTAGTGACATCTTCAACTTGCCTCACCTCTTCATTTTCTTCATGAAGTTCCTCATGAATAAGTGAACACCTGAACGTTCAGTTTCAGCACGCCAGCACAACACATTCAGGGGTTAATGAAGTTTAACAGTAAACAAAAAAAAATAATAAGATCACAACAGGTGAGACCTGAGACATGGGAGCTAATTAATATCTTTCCGTTTCCCAGGCAACAGCATCCGCTACCAAAATGTCAAAAAATTCTGCCACTTGAAAACTGTGATGGAAAATGTGCCCTTAAATGAGATCATTAGACCAAAGTAAAAGGAGGTGACCCGATCTAAATATTTAGAGGAAAGCTTATTTATAGGTTTCCAATAATGGGATATGCCGCAACAATGAGGAAGTGAAACCAGCAGGCCGTGCAAGCACATCGATTCAAGTCAAAGTCATAAGACTGAGTCAGCATCGTAAATTTGGCCTGCCAGCCCTGTCCATTCCTAGCTGCTCAGCAAAAAAAAAAAAAAAAAAACAAGTATGTTTTTGTGATCGTTACTCAATCAAATTAGTTTCCTAATTTTTTAAGGATATGCAGAGACTTGGGTCACAACTATCTGACGCTCCTCATTTTGTGTGTAATGCTTCGTTAAAATGTCCTTAATACATGTCCGTTTGAATTTTGACTCGGATACGTTTCTGTATAAATGACTATCCATTAGATTTGCATATAGTGTGTTCGCTCGCATGGGACAGTGCTGAACAGGAAGATGAGAAACCCATCGTAACATTTCACATTTGAGCCATTACTGCAATGATTTCGTTCTCAACTACTGTTATATTTGATGTATAATAAATATTAAATATATTATATTTAATATGTGAATATTTGCAGAGATCCCATTGGGCTGGAATTGACTTTTCTGTGATACCAGCTCTGGCTTTCATATATACAAATGAGCCCGAAACCGGAATACTCCATAATATTCCAGAGTGAATCTCCAAGAACAAGTGGGATTACTCTGATTTTACTGCAGCTCTGCTCTTCCCCAACTCCAGCTTCTCCTTTTAAACAAGGCTCCGGCATCGACCATCTCATTAAACATTCTGATAGGAGACATCAAGCTCTCAGTCAGAGTCAAAAACGAAGGGAAAAAAAAAACACTCAGCAGAGAAATTTCCCCTGTATATTAATGTCTCAATTAAGACTAAGCGTCCTTTTATGAGATTCTGCTGTCAGAAAATGACAAGCTGTCGAATTTCCCATCATGCTCTCCCTGTGCACCAATAAAAGCACATAATGAAAGGCTTATTATACACATAAAGACATATTACATATTAATACACATGTTTTAACAGTCAGCTCCACAATCATGAGAGAAAAAAAAAATATATGACATTTTTAAAAAGAGACTACACACATGGTTATATGGAATTGGTTATAGACATACTCATGACTCAGTGTTCTGGTACATTAATAAGGGTGTAAAAAATGGCAAGGAGCCTGAATTAACTTCAACTTCAGAATTAAAAAAATAAATAAATACCCTATATATATTTTTTTTTGGTGAATAAATATTGACAGTTGCTATCATGTTAATTTCACAGGCCGTTGGGTTCCTGACAGCGTGTGCCGGACCCATTTTAGTGTCCTGTCAGTTTCAGCTGCTCTTCGGCCAGTTCAGAGAGACAGCTTTGTGAATCGGCCGTTTAATAACTTTCCCACACTGGTGGAGGGAAGAAACGACATCAACGGCCAACAGCTGTGCTAAATTTATTTTCACTGAATGGAGCGATGTAAAAGATGCTCGCGGATGTCTCTGATGTCTGCGGATACAGCCCCCTAGCTTTCCTTTTCAATTTTATTTTCATTCAGGTTAGATTATCATTGAGTTTTACAGCATTTTATTTTATGTGTAAGCTGCTCTTTACTTTTTTATAGTGTTGTCACTATTTTTTTTCATAACTACATTTTATTTATTGTTTTGTATGGAATTGCAATGGAATTCAATTTGTATGAACTGTATTATAATGAACAAAGTTCAAGTTATCTTTTTGGATTCTTCTCCGAATATCTTAAACAAAAAAACATAATGACAAGCTGCTTCCCAGCCAGCGGCAGCCATGGAAACAAAGGCATTTGACAATGATGATGTCATTGCGGTGTTGCTATGTTGTATGAATTCTTGCATTTACAGTTTGTACAATTATAATTTTAGATGCCATTTCAATGCACAGACAGCCACAGAAAACGCATCACTTTTGTGCAGTGAACCCAATGACTCTTGAACAAATAAAGTCTCGCACTGGTGAATGGTTATTCAGGTCTCTCAAAAGATACTTTTTTTTTTTTTTTTGCAGCCTCTTTAGGCAGCTCAATGGCCATAATCCATCACACAGTGTCTCAAAGCACACTTGTGAAATGCACAATGATATTGAAATAGATGTGAAAAAGCAGCAGGGAATTATTGTGGTGTATTTTAGAGAGAAAGTAAGAGTGGGTAAATGACAGGCTGTCAGAACTCAATGGCGTCTGATTAGAAGCAGCCATGAGCCACAGTTGTGTGACCACAAACATCATTCTTTTGCCAAGCAACACTCTCCTCTCAGTTTTAGTCTCTGAGACAACATTTTTCTCGCTTCATACGTATTAATATTTTCTTATTAAAAGCCACCTCCTCCTCCTCCTCAGGTGCACTATACATTGGGTAAGGAATTGTAATTCTGTGACCTTCAGGACTCTGGGCACCTGAAGCTGGAATTACCCTCTTCAGAGAGAGGCTTCCTGTAATCCTTTGCAAATCCTCAATTCCCAGCATGCACTTGAGATCCGTGTGGTGTATCACTAACCCCTATGATATTTCCTCTCTTTCCTTATGTTCCCTTCCTTTTCTCTTTTCCTCCTGCCTTTCCCCCACCCACCCATTCTACATAATTCTATAACATTTCATTTATTAAAATAGCAGAATGAGTTTTATATTTTACAGAAGCACGCAGACACTTTACATAGCACAGTTTAAAAATGTGAAGAATTTGTTTTGGGGGGGCAGTACCCCCTCCCCAAATCCAGTCACTTTGGTGTCTGGAGAAATTTGATAAGTGGACATTAGCCTTGATTAGCTCTCGATTAGCCTTGCTGTTGAGGATAGTGGAATGCTGGAGCAATTCACTAGTCCACCCAAAGTACAGTCAAGGTCATTGGAAAACCTTCAAGCCTTCTGTTCAAGGTGATAGCTGCCATCCAGGGTTCACAGGTCAGCGGTTAACAGCCCTCAGGGACCAGTTAGCGCACGCTGTTGGACAGAGTAACCCAGAGTATCCCCTCAGGTCTATCACCGTGCCCTGAGCATGTCCGCTTTCGGATGGAGATTAAACTCCATTTCCTCACAAGCCTCTGCCTCTCAGATTACACGTCTCCATCTTCGGCAATAACGTTTTTCTTGTTCCAGTTACCTCCGACAGCGCTGACATTTCAGCACCATATCGCGTATTCTTCCGTTTTTTGGCACCGGCCTGTTTGCGCAGATATTTACAGCCCATGTGATCTGCTCAGGTTTCCTGACATTTAAATTGTGAGGACTTCACAGAAAAAAAAAGAGAGAACCATTACTGCGACTCAGATTGTCACTTTCTGACAATCTGATTCGCTATTTCACTCTTTTCTTTCAGACTATTTCACTCTTTTACAATTGCTGTGACTTTTTTTTTTGCAAAACAAGAGTGTTTTGGTTTATGAAATCCATCTCTTTTTTCCCTACACAGAATAAGCAGTCCCTTGCTGTGTTGTTTGTAGCAGATGTCGGAGAAGCGAAGAGAGCTAATGTGAAAACGATCTTTATGAGATTAAAAGCTGGCATTATGGTTCACTGAGAGAACTGGGTCAGTTGTTTTTTTTTTTTTTTGTTCCTGTGCAGCAGTAGGAATCTCTCCACACAGCCTCCAATTGATCCCATTGGAGCAGGGCCCTCCACCCTGCTCATGAATGCTCTGCATAGTGCTGTGATAAATGAAGGTCATTTCAAATGTCTGTATTTTTTATAACACATCAGTTTTACCCACGGCAAAAAAAAATCCCACTGCAGTTCTTTTGGACTGCCTTGTGCACCGGCCTACCGATCTTGGCAATTCTTACTTTTCCATCACTGACTTGATTAATTGGACTGGTACGCTTTTATTCTTTTTTTTTAACTGCATGTTAAAAGGATATGGAACGGGAAATGGCAGTGCAGTAACATGGGAGATAACAAAGTACAGTATTTATTCTGCATCAACAAAAGCCCAAAGCATCAGCGCTAGCGGCGGCACAGCACACTTACGGGAAGCGGTAAAGTACCACTGCAAGTGAAATTTCCTTTAGCATATTACATATGAGTTTGATGATGCATACGCTATAAGGATATAGCTTATATGATAGGGATTGCACTGTGATTGGGAACTGGGCCTCTGCTATATTTGATAGCAATCATCCTAATACACTCTCCACCGCCTTGGGTTAAAGCCATCAGTCAAACTCATAAAACAGAACGCCCTGCCAGAGTGTTTGCGATGGTTTCCAATTATGAAATACATTATTCAGATATGAATATATGCTGAGCTATTTGCATACGTTCCACTCATATTCTAGTTGGAAGGTAATTTCTCTGTGTGCTCATCCTAACCTTCGCGCTCCCTCTCTCTCTCTCTCTCTCTCTCTCTCTCTCTCTCTCTCTCTCTCTCTCTCTCTCTCTCTCTCTGTCTCACCCCTTTTTTTGTTCTTGTTAACAAGTGAACATACTGATTTCTTGTATGTCTCTCAGGGCAGAAGTGAGATTGAATATATTTCAGTCCATTAGCTACAGGGTACTCGTTCAATGACTGGCGATTTTAATGGCAGCACACCGACTGCAGGAGGACCCATTATCACTGGCACACAGACCGCTTTCTTACCATCAAAGAAATTATTCAAATAAGCAGAAAATCACCGTGCTCATTGTCATTCACTCATGCCATAAGTCAGAGATGGCTGAAGGGCCAGAGCTACGGGAAGCGATGCGGGAAAAAGAGTTAAAGCCAAAATCATTTGCATATGGGAAAGTCAAGCTTTCAGTGAGGACCACTGCCCAGTCATTGCAGAATGTGTCAGTCCCGGCCTGTCCCGCGAGCGCACCAGACCAGCAGCACCACTGAACGCACTCACAAATATGTTCACAAGTAAGCATGGACAGACTAACACATGCAGGCACACACACACACACAAAACATACACAAACACACACTACACACACAGCAAGGCTGCATCCATTGCATGGTGCCAATGACTTGTTAATTCAATGGTTCTACATTGTACCAAAAAAGTGTTCTGTGCGATTAAGAGCAAAGAACCCTCATCCGGAGCGGCTATTGAGATCCTTGGCCCTCACCTGCTTTGGTTTCGCAGTGTTTTAGACTCTTTGGGAAGGTCAGCTCTAGTGGAGTAACAATGAATAGGTGATCTTGTGTTCCATAGACTCTTGGGTATTTCATTAGTAGAGTAGTGATGTGAAATAGGTGCTGTAGTGTTTCATAATGTTTGGGTATTTCACTCTCAGTGCAGTGCTATTTGTATTATGTCTCCGTTATGAGGTAGTCGCAGAGTTCAGCTGCAGCTATTGACCACCCACCAGCATTCAGGTTACTTATTCATGAACCGCTAATTAAGAAATGTTCTCTCCTCAATAACAAGTGCCAGGTTTACTCGGGTCTGAAACATTCATCTTTCCCAGGCTCGCCAAAAATATTTCATATCAACAGAGTTTCAACCGGAGTTTTAAGGAATGAATGATTCGTTCAGCCTCTGCTTCCAGTAACTTGTGTTTTTCATTCTGTCAAACGAATGATATTTGGAAAAATATTACTTGTTCTAAAATATCTGAACAGCACACCCCCCAGCACCCCCCCACCCCCCCTTTAGCTCCACAGCTCAAATACTGCTGTGCAGCTCAACCGTATGGAGCTTACCGCTTCCAGTGAAGAGAAACACATTTATTTTAGAATAATGTCAAACACTTCATTATGTAACAAGAAATTGACTAGAGATGGTGAGGTCCATCACAAATAAATAAAGTACTGCTCAATTTTCATGTGTGAATGATGCCGGTTTTTTGGATGCGATTCTGTATCTTAAAAAACATAATACGTTTTTAAAAATTGATTTTCAGAGATATCGATACACCTCTATATTAAACCTGAATAGCGTCAGCGTACCTTACATCGTTCCTAAATAGATTTTCAGCAAGGTCATAAGATGAGTTTCATACAGGTCATGCTGAAAACTGTTACATTGATCTGTGAATCTCTGTACTGTTGTCTGATTATCTCCCCTGTAATGACAGGGCATGCTAAAGGTTTTTTAATTGCCTGTGTATTAGGCTGTGTACTGTATTATCCAGAACTCCTGTGTCATAGTATTCCAATTGTTTGTTCCACATCATTATCGGAAATGAGAGCCATTTCAAAGTCATTTTCAGTGAATTTAACCTGTACTGGATGCATCGGTCCTCTGCAGCCAGCCAGGACATTTCAGAAATTTCAAAACCAGCACTCCATTTGCTCTTTTTTCTCTATCCTTTCCTAACAGCATAGCTACATCACATTCAAAAAATCATGCAAGAACATATTCAGCAACACAAAGGAAAGCATTAAGTTAGACATTTTTCAGCCAAAATACCTTAAATGTCAATTCATGGAACAACATTATGAGGCTGTGATCATATCAAGGTTCTGAGCGTCAGGTGGAAAATATCCATATAACATAAGTGGGTTTTTAAAGAAACGTTGCAGGTTGTTATTGCTTGTTTATTTTTGCTTCGCTGAATGGCATGCTGATGTACAAAGATACTGAAGTAGAGATTACCATATTTAAGATACCATTTGTTTGCTCTTCTGTGCGGAGGTGTTGAGTGACAGGTCGGTGCAAGGTTGGGCAAGGACAGTCCTATGTATGTCTGTTTCTTACACTTTAGCCATATTTTGTTATCATGAATAACAGGTGTAAGCTGTTCTCACACCCTATATTAAACATTTGACTGTGATCCAGTTTTTAAGTATATAGCTAATTTAAAGGCTAATTCGTTCACACACCTGATTTCAGAATAGATTTCAGTCTTTCATTTTTATATTATCATTTTCTCTCTCTCTCTCTCTTCTCTCTCTCTCTCTCTCTCTCTCTCTCTCTCTCTTTCTCTTTGAAGCCATTTGTTTTAATTTCTGCCTCTCTGGTGTTCAGTCGGATTTGCATCGTGGGAGAACCATTTTATTTCCCATGAATTGCAAATCAGTTTTGGCGGGCAAATTACGCGTTTGCCTCTGTTTCCTCCCTTCCGCAAGGAGCCAGCCCCGAGATTTATTAGGAGGTATTTCATAAACGATCGGCAGGTTTGATCTGCGCAGTCACCAATGCTCTGAAAGTGCAAAGTCCAATTATTCTCCTCCACATTAATTTTAGCTTGATTAAAATTTTGATTGGATTTTTTTTAATTGTGATTTTTTTTTCAAAATATGTTTTCCCTCTCTCACTCTCTCTCTCTGTCTCTCAGTTCACAATTTTCACTGCACAGTTTTACTTGGCCCAGGGGGGCTCTCAGCTCATTTTATGGAACTCCAAATATTCTGCTTTCGGGGGTTTTTATTTTTGCTTCAAATGCAAATAACCAGCAGTTTCAGATTTATTTATTTACATTTGATTAGTAGTAAGAGTTGAGGGTGAGCTGTTTTTAGGAGAGAGAGTCAGGACCAAAAAGCATGATCAACAAAATAACGTCAGTGCAATATATTAGCAATTAACTCTTCTCTGTCACTTAATCCCGAGGTATTTACATCACTGAGGCAGTGCAGAGTGGTGAGACTCCTAATCCATCATTGTTTTGCACCATGCGTTGCCCTCGACAGTCAAAGACAAGAGTGCTCCATCGAACGCCCCCGAATCAGATATCAGCTGGTCACCTCTGGCGAGAGAACACAGGTTCACCTAAGGTGAGGGAGGTGGAGGTGTCCTAGATTGTGTCTGGCTCCTCTATATGACCACTTCATCTTGATGTCACTGTATTTTGAAATGTGATTTGAGTTCCTCTGTTCCTCGATTCCTTTTTTGTTTGAAGGTGTAACTGTCTGATTGTCCTCCATCTCATTAGCGATGTTACACAAACCAGAGATGAACCAGAGTCTCTTTCTCTCTGAGGAGAAAGAATTGGAGACGGAAAACTAATGTTCCCATCCGCCATGGAAATCGTTAAATCTGCCGTTAATAAGTGCGGCGCGTGGAGCGTTTGGCTGTGAGGCGGGCAGTTAAGGGGCAGTCTGTGCAAATCAGCGTCTTCTCGCTCGCCGCGGTTACGAGCGGCGGGACCAGCGATCTCCAGTAATGGCATCATTAGCATGTACAGCTTGCTATGTGAGGACCTTCTTCCCTCACTTTATGTTCTCCTTTCTTTTAACAGGTCATTTGGATGTTGCCGTAAGATTGATTCATCACTGGAAAGGTGTGTGTGTGTGTGTGTGTGTGTGGGTGTGTGTGTGGGTGGGGTGGGGTGGGGTGGGGGTAGGATGAAGGGATATTACTTTCCCCACCCTCCAACACCATCTTCACCCCCCCAGCAGGGAAAAACCCCCTTTACCCACACCCCCCTATCCTCCAAACCCTCCCCAGACCGAATCCCAAAAAGGAACCAGCCTTCAATGATGTAGCATGCATGTTTTTTTGCATCCTGTCCTCCTTGTGCCTTGTTTTAGACGCTTTCCCGTGATTTCAAACATCAAAGCAGATGGGAACAGAGGCCTGTGAGGGGGAGAAAGGGAAAAAAAGAGAAAATATTGTAATCGCATGTGAAGGTCGGGACAGGAATCAACAGCTGAATTAATCTGCTGCGCAGTAAGTTTCACTCCTCCCCGCTGCGAAGTCGACCGGTCCTCGGGGGAAAACGATATGCTAAAGACAGATTAATTGCGCAATTAAATGCTGCAGTTTTCTTCCCATAAATATGTTTGGAGAATTAAGGCGGGGAGGGAAATGTCTAAAAATACGCAGTGGCTAAAGAGGCCACTGCATCCCTGTCATGGAGGCTCAGAGTGTGCTGCCACTGTTTCCTGGGGAATGTTTGGAATCGCTGCCCACCGACACGCAATCTCTCCCCTTAAGCGGTCAATCGCTGCCCCTATTTCAGAGTTTCAAGAATTCAAATTCATTGAAATGCAATCTGGTATCGAGGTTATGGTCATTGCAGACGGACTTGGGACCCGCCAAGTCGATACAGTTGTGCTCACAATGTGGTCTCAACTGACGTCTACACCTATAAAGCTTCAAAAGGCGAGAGGAAATGTAGTGTCTCTCTCCCCAGCTCACTCATTCATGAACTATGAATTCACTCACTGATTCATCCACTCATGTATGAACTCAGCCACTCACTCTTTCACTCACTGATTCTGTCACAGCACTGTCATTCCCATTTCAATCTCCCCTTTACACTTCCCCATTCAAACACTCATTCAATTATACATTCAGCCACTCAACCACCCACTTAAGTGCTCTCAGACTCCCACATTCACTACTCTTTTATTCAGCTACTTATGCCCATTCTCACTCACTCATTCACCCATTCACTTATGCACTCATTCTCAGACTCATTCCCTTACTCATTCACTTGCTCATTAACTCAGACTCTAACCCAAATTCCCACATACTCACTCACTTGCACATTCAGTCTCACACATTTTCTCACGCTCTTTCAATCACTCATTCACTCGCTCACGCACTTACCCATTCAATTAAAAGACATTAGATGGTGTAACTGAGGAATTTATGTATTATTTTCATAAATGATCTTTATAGAGAGAAAACATCTAATATGAGAAAATCATTTTAATACAGAAAAGCAACAACAAAGTATGAACTGGACATATTGTTATGTTGTTCTTTTCCAAGCATATATTTTTGCAGAAACAACCTGCGGATTCAAAGTGGGTAGAAAGTGCAAGAAATTCTATAGCCAATCAGTGGTAGTAGGGGTTGATTAGGAAGTGTGGTGTGGGTTCTAGATGGGAATTTGGCTTGCATAAAATAATACACGCTTCATATATGTGTGCGTGTGCATGCATGAGTGTATGTGTGCATGCATGTGTGCGTGAGTATGGGTGTGTGTTTGTGTACATCCTTGTGCATGGTTGTGTACATATTTATATGCAAGTTAAAAAATAGCTGCATGTAAAGCATAGACACAGACCGGATATTTCTATATGTGTGTCAGCACAGGTGGTCAGCATCCTTCCTTTCCCTCCAAGTCCATGTTGTGAGTCTGTAGTCAGAAATTAAAAAAGCACTTTGCGGAGGCTCTGAAATAAAGATCACTTCCCTGAAACACTGAGTTGGACAGATGTCTGTCCCATAAGGAGCCAATCCTTTCCAACAGGGAGCAAGCTATTTTGGGGTACATTTTCAGCTAGGTTTAAATTGGGGTACAGGTTTCAGTCCATTAAACCGACAGCCTTGCCTCTTATTCACATTCCTTTCCTTCTCCAGATCTAGAACCCTTCCTGTAGTCATGGCAACCAGCCTGAGTGCCATTTCTGATTGGTCCATCATCGCTGTGTCAGAGAAAGCTGTTTAGCTTCTGTTTTGCCAACAAGCAGCTTAATTTCGCATATTCTTTTCATATTCTTTCTTTAATGGCTTCTCATACATCTATTTGCAAGTTTAGCTGTCTTATCAAAGTCTAATAACAGCTGTTATGAATTGATTCATTAAATGTATACTGTATTGTTTGTAAAAAGCAGTATGAGAACTATAACATTTGGTCTAAGAAGGTGATTTGGGTTTTATTTGCCACCTGTTGAGATGCCTCCTCAGTTTCTGATTGAATGTGTTGCAGCAGCTACAGGCTGACATTTAGGGCAATTCAAAGTAAATCTTGTTCCACACAGGAAATAAATCTACAGCTACACCTATTCTCCTTGAAAATTTCGCTACATTTTTATGTTAACTCAGCTGGCAGTGTATGTATGAATGTGTGCTTATGTGTGCATGAGTGTCTGTGCTTGTTTTGAGGGCAAGCTGGATGCAAAGATTCAAACATTTGTCGGAAAGCTAAGGTCATGATCCTGGTTTCCTCCTCTAAGAAGGTCACATTCAGTGAAGCCGGTAATGGAGAGATGATCACGGACTCGCACTGAAAGACTCTCACCTGCACAGGCAGGGCTGAGGGGGGGCTTTGGCCCCTTAGCTCTGGCACCTTGCTTAAAACAGGCTACCTGTTCATTTCCCATGATGGTTCCCTGCATGGGCCTGCTGAAGAAAGTGAAAAGACTCAGGCAAATGGCATGGTCTTAACATTTGTCCACTGCACTTATCTCTATGACATACATTTTTTTTGGATTACATAATATACTGTACATTGTATATTGATGCTGCTCATCCATGTCCCTACGCCCCCACACACACACACATACACACACAAACACACACTTGCACATGCAGATGAAGTTGGGAAATTATTATTCAATAGCCACGCACCGTTGTTATTGTTCGATGATAGTGTGGCTCACGTGGACTCAGGCAAACAGAGCTCAGATTTGGTACAGTGAAACACAGTGGTTCACTGAGCTGTTTTCAGTCAGCGAGATTCATATAGCCTCCATTTAAATGGTGTTTACCTAATTAGCATTTGTGAGTACGGATAAATGACAAACAAATCGCCTTACTTATCAAATGTAAAAATGACAACTTTCCAAGCCAGGAAGTGCATGGAGCGCTTGGAGCAATAAGAAAATGCTATGAAAATAATATTGGTAAAAAGAAGCAAATAAGTTTTGAAAAGATTGTCATTGTAAATGAAGCAGAAGTAATACGTTTTTCCCTGAAAATGTCCCCATCCTTGGTTGGCTTGAGTTGAAATACTTAGGGTATAGCACCATTTCCACCATACCAAAAGCCAATCCAGAAATAATCATCATCGTCATGTTTTGTTCATATAGAACCATTATTACATGATACTATACTTTTCCAAAATGAAGTTACAATACATGAAGTTACAATCCACATGCAATTGCATAGGAAATTGCTACTTTTCCAAAATGAAGTTACAATAAATATAGTTTGAAACTGAAAAAAAAGAATAAAAGCAGTTCAGAATACCATTGAAATGCTCAACACAGACTGTAGTAGAAACACCACATTGTGCAAACATTTAAATTGCCTCCAGCGTTTCTTTGAAACACACCCCATGGGTTTTTCAGAAGGTGCCAACATGAGGGCAAACAAATGTGGCTCACCGTGGCCACAAAATGGTACCAGGAGGGGAGCAACAGAACCCCGAGGGGCGTGTGAAGTCTATATCCATGGAAACGCAGTGTAGCAGTTCTCTTCCTGACAGAGCGCTGACAGGGCGTAGTTACCTCAGGTGCCTGCCCCAACTCATTTTGCAACAAGTCAAATATCATTTTGAGCAAAAATCGTTTGTTTGACTAGCCTTTGCCCTAGTGATTCTCCAAAAACAACCACTCAAAATGCACTTCAAAAAGCAAACTTTTCCTACATTAATGTTTGGGAGAATTTAAATGTACTTCTGCTCCACATGTAATTGCTAATATACATGTTTTTTTTGCAAGATTATGCTCTCGTGTAAGAGTGCTGGAGTTAACATTTTTGTATGCTGATGCAGGATTTCAGCATTTCTCAGAAGTGATGAATGAGGAGATGCTGTTTCGCTCATCCTGTTAAGGCACTGTTCCAGAGTGTGGATGGGCCCCACAGTCTGCATCCTGTTAAGGCACTGTTCCAGAGTGTGGATGGGCCCCACAGTCTGCATCCTGTTCAGGCACTGTTCCAGAGTGTGGATGGACCCCACAGTCTGCATCTTGTTCAGGCACTGTTCCAGAGTGTGGATGGGCCCCACAGTCTGCATCCTGTTCAGGCACTGTTCCAGAGTGTGGATGGGCCCCACAGTCTGCATCCTGTTAAGGCACTGCTCCAGAGTGTGAATGGGCCCCACAGTCTGCATCCTGTTAAGGCACTGCTCCAGTGTGTGGATGGGCCCCACAGTCTGCATCCTGTTAAGGCACTGTTTCAGTGTGTGGATGGGCCCCACAGTCTGCATCCTGTTAAGGCACTGCTCCAGAGTGTGGATGGGCCCCACAGTCTGCATCCTGTTAAGGCACTGTTCCAGTGTGTGGATGGGCCCCACAGTCTGCATCCTGCTAAGGCACTGTTCCAGTGTGTGGATGGGCCCCACAGTCTGCATCCTGTTAACACACTGTTCCAGAGTGTGGATGGGCCCCACAGTCTGCATCCTGTTAAGGCACTGCTCCAGAGTGTGGATGGGCCCCACAGTCTGCATCCTGTTAACACACTGTTCCAGTGTGTGGATGGGCCCCACAGTCTGCATCCTGTTAAGGCACTGCTCCAGAGTGTGGATGGGCCCCACAGTCTGCATCCTGTTAAGGCACTGTTCCAGTGTGCGGATGGGCCCCACAGTCTGCATCCTGCTAAGGCACTGTTCCAGAGTGTGGATGGGCCCCACAGTCTGCATCCTGTTAACACACTGTTCCAGAGTGTGGATGGGCCCCACAGTCTGCATCCTGTTAACACACTGTTCCAGAGTGTGGATGGGCCCCACAGTCTGCATCCTGTTAAGGCACTGCTCCAGTGTGTGGATGGGCCCCACAGTCTGCATCCTGTTCAGGCACTGTTCCAGTGTGTGGATGGGCCCCACAGTCTGCATCCTGTTCAGGCACTGTTCCAGTGTGTGGATGGGCCCCACAGTCTGCATCCTGTTAACACACTGTTCCAGTGAGTGTATGGGCCCCGCAGTCTGCATCTTGGTGTAGCAGTCTACTATAACCACTCTACTATAACTGCCATAAATTTGCCGTCATACAATTTTACATTGTTATATTAGATTATGAGCTCATGAAATTACCTGTTCTCAGTGTAGTCTCACTTGACACTAGGGTCAGTATTCATCTAGATTTCAGAGTGGGTGCACTGATCTAGGATCAGTTAGCTCATCCCCATATCCTACTTTCACCCCTGCTTTGGCACTCTTTCTGATAACATGCCAAGTTGTTAAAGATGCAGTCAGATTCAGTCAGATTTCCTTCAGTACAGAAATATCCTGGCTGCAGCGCTGACCTTGAGAACATGCAGACTGGACATCAGTCCAACTGCATATGTTATCACAGAAATCCAGCCCGAAGGGGAGAGCTGTGCCAGATTCCCGCCCCCAGGGCAAAGTCTCTCAGCTCTCCCTTTCACACGTTATTTTTTAAAATATAAAAAATATATATATTTGATGTATCAAATCAATATCAAATCAATATCTGTCTTTCTGCTTTTGGTTTTATGTTTTTTTTTTTCCAGTCGAATCTGTCTTTCCAAAAACAATGTCTGAACATGACTAAATGTGGAAAGAATATTATGCAATCAATGAATATGACAATTCATAGCAGGTTACATAAGTAAGGACACTGCGATGGACAGATTGCAGTCTGTCTGCAGACTCCACTTCTGCACATAGAAAAAATCTATATCATGTATATGTGTCTCCTCTGTCTGGTGTCACAGCAATGTCCAAAAGGTAGATTTCTTTCTTACCTTATATGGGGAGAAGTAATTAAGTGTTTCGTCCTCTTTATTTCCACTCAGCTGCGTTGCTCCAGCTGGCCCGTGTAGGAGGACATGAGAGAAAGGCTAACGTTAGCATAATACACAACCTCAGGGGAGACGCGATGGAGAATCACTGAACACAACAAGCTATCAGCCATGCTCCCGAGGGGGTCTGAAATGATTAAATGGTAATATGATGGGACAGTAATTACAAATGTAAAGGTTTTTGGTATTGAATATTGGTCTTTATTTTATGTGCGTGGGTGTTTAAACTGGAAGAGCGAGCGGGAGCTGTCCGCTGGCTGGGTAGGCCCCACTCCAGCCCCCAGGGCCTGTTCTGAATGCTGAATACACAGAACAGGCAGGAATGGAGCGCTAGACTCAGAATGAGAGAGGGAGAAAGGGATGATAAGCTCAGAATGAGAGAGGAATAACGGTGGGATAACAGCCTGACAAAGACGGGATGAAGGGTAACAGACCCGGAGGGAGAGAAGAGGGGGATGACAGAGGGATAAAACAGCCTAAGAAGGAAAATGGGATAATGTCCTTCAAAGGAGGGGGGGAGGAGAGAGAGGGATAAAGGATTCAGGTGGAGAGAAGAATAAAGGTGTGGAGGAGAGATGGACAGAAGTGGTGAGACAAAGCACCCCAAAGTAGAGGGGGAAAAAGAGACTGAGTATGGAGGAAACCGTGCTGAAGGACCCAGAGGAGGGAGGGAATGCAGGAGAAAATGCTGTGGAGAGAAGAAGAGAGGGATGACAGTCCCAGAAAAGGAGAGGGACAGTGCACTCAGAAGGTGAGATGGAGGGAGAGATAGCAGTTTTCAGATGGAGAGAGGGAGTGGGAGATTAAGGAAGTCTGATGGAGAAAGAGATGGAGGGGACACAGAATGAAGAGGAGACTGAAGTGGAACAGAGCTTTAAGAGCAGAGATGCAGGGAGATAGAGAGCTATGAGGATGTGAGGAGCATTTTTCTGGCCAATGAGCCTCTTCCTTTCAGCCAGGTCTCCCGGCAACACTGGCTCCCCCTACAGTAGAGTAGACCACAGGGCTCATGATGAATGGGGCAATGGAGCGTCAGCGCCCCACCATCCGCACCCCACCCCACCCCACCCAACCTGAGTGTGTCTGATATCTGCCATGGTAACTCCTTTGGGGGTAAATGAGGTGGCAATTAAAAGAGGCGTCAGTTAAGAACCAGCATGCTTCCAAACAACTCCCCCTTCCCCAATTAAGAGATCACACATCCTCATGACTGAGATGTCTCTCTGTTACTTTACACTTCGCTAAACGTTTCCCCCCCTCTCCTTTAACTCTCCCTTGTTCTCAATAAACGATGATAAAGCTCACCAAAACCCGACACCTTTAATGCAGTGATTGGAGACGCACTTCCTGTTTCAGTAGAATGAATTTTAACACAACATTGAATGCGCTATGGAGTTTATTATATAGGAGTTGTATAACGGTACAAACGCTTCATCTTGGGCTCGGTGTCCAAGGGGGCAGCATCATACCTCACAATTTTAGGTGAGGTGAACGCCCACCAGACCACAAGAATAGAAAGAGAAATACAGAAGAAAGAAAGTAGACATGAAGGTGGAGGTGGGGAGGAGGAGGGATGCTGGAAGCAATGTGCGTGATGGAAGATAAGGTACGTGGCAATTTAAAACTTGTGGAGACACCCAGATTGGACGGATAGA
This sequence comes from Albula goreensis, assembly GCA_022829145.1. Classification (NCBI taxonomy): domain Eukaryota; kingdom Metazoa; phylum Chordata; class Actinopteri; order Albuliformes; family Albulidae; genus Albula; species Albula goreensis. The sequence goes on along the minus strand of CM040741.1, from coordinate 6,735,345 downwards.
GGTATTCGAAAGAGGGGTTGTCTGAAAATACTTCACCCAAAAAACTTTTGTTTTAACAAACTCCATCAAGATTTTTCAAGCACTTGCGCTTTAAATGTATGTGGAAACTCAATAGGCAAGGCTTTACCGTGCTGCCATTTGCGTAGCCGGGTCCATGAATTGATAAATTATGCCAGTTGAATTGTTCTGAAGAAAATTAAATAAATAAGAGATAAAGCGGGGGGGTAAATCAATAAAGCAATGCGGCCGTCATTTCAGGGATGTCTTTGAAGTGAACAGAAGCCCCTGTAAAGCAGTCTGCTCTGATGTGGAACATCTGAGGAAGGATGTGCTCTCTACACCGGGATACACAAAATAATATACACCACATCAATTCATTCATAATTCATGTCCTTACATTAGGACCCATCCCCCGTTTGTAACTGAATACATAAGCACAACACAAGATCAGCTTTTGTTTTTAACCTATCGTGTATATTTCATGAGGGAAGATTTCGAAATCAAGCCTTGGAGGTATTACCGCTGGAGTGGATTTCTTTTTCATCCAAAAAAAAAAAACTACTTTAACGTCCATGCCTCAGGTAGAACTCATTTCCTTTTCAGAACCTCCAGACACTCTGATATATACCTGAAACTAACGAAAAGGAACAGATGTAATGTTCTTATTGATCGATCGAGCTGGAAATTCGATACTGGCACCGGAACATGAAGAGGGTTCTTTGCACTCACTGCTCATGTGTGATACCTCACGCTTTTGTTGTCCACAGGGGAACCAACACAATACGGTCATTTCAAACCGTCTCTGTCCCACAATGGATCTCTCAGTGGGCATCTCTACTCTTAATGCCAAAGAGAGGAAGCGACACTCGCTCTGTTAGCCTCATACTCCATTATGCAGACTTGAAATCTGTCCTTAAATCTTCAAGTATGCTGGCTGGAGCATTCCATAAAGCAGGAGGGAGTACTCTTCAGGGGCATCATATTTTGATTATACACCTCTAAGTAATGTAAGAATAGATTCAACCATATTTTATATTGCAAGATGGAAAAAAATGCTTTGGATCAATAATCAATATCTAAACATGAAGACATGTTCATGAAATCTTTGGCAATTTTGCTGCCCCTCACCTTAAGTCTTATTCCCAAAAAAAAAGACAAAAAGTATTAAAATTGTGTGGCTCTTCTCCTTTTAAAGAGGAAATTGACTTCCGATTTTTTTTTGTCTCAGCTCACGGTGGACTCTTGCCTTACTCTGTCTCAGCTCACGGTGGACTCTGTCTTACTCTGTCTCAGCTCACGGTGGACTCCTGTCTTACTCTGTCTCAGCTCACGGTGGACTCTTGCCTTACTCTGTCTCAGCTCACGGTGGACTTTTGCCTTACTCTGTCTCAGCTCACGGTGGACTCTTGTCTCAGCTCACGGTGGACTCTGTCTCAGCTCACGGTGGACTCTGTCTTACTCTGTCTCAGCTCACGGTGGACTCTTGCCTTACTCTGTCTCAGCTCATGGTGGACTCTGTCTTACTCTGTCTGGACTCTTGCCTTAGCTCATGGTGGACTCTTGCCTTACTCTGTCTCAGCTCACGGTGGACTCCTGGTCACGGTGGACTCCTGTCTTACTCTGTCTCAGCTCACGGTGGACTCTGTCTTACTCTGTCTCAGCTCACGGTGGGACTCTTGCCTTACTCTGTCTCAGCTCACGGTGGACTCTTGTCTTACTCTGTCTCAGCTCACGGTGGACTCTCGCCTTACTCTGTCTCAGCTCACAGTGGACTCCTGCCTTACTCTGTCTCAGCTCACGGTGGACTCCTGTCTTACCCTGTCTCAGCTCATGGTGGACTCTTGCCTTACTCTGTCTCAGCTCACGGTGGACTCCTGCCTTACTCTGTCTCAGCTCACGGTGGACTCTCGCCTTACTCTGTCTCAGCTCACGGTGGACTCCTGTCTTACTCTGTCTCAGCTCACGGTGGACTCTCCTGTCTTACTCTGTCTCAGCTCACGGTGGACTCTTGCCTTACTCTGTCACAGTGTCCACATGTGTAAAAGAGATGACAGGCCCATTCCATCTCACGGAGAATGAGGAGGCCCTAGCATGCTGATGGAATAATTCACGTCTCGCTTTGAAGTGAGTCGCCCAATCAGCCGCTAGATATGCATTGCTCAATTACACAATGAACTTGCGCTCTTCGTCACCTCGTGCTTTGTGCCAGAAAGCTCTATTAAACATGGAGGGGTGTGGGGGGGGGGGCGTGGGGGTGTGTTGGGCCGTGTGTGCTGGGGAGAGATAGCTGAAACATCATCGCTCCAGAGATCTCACTCCATACGCGCTGGACGGAGGAAATTTACCTCCTGTGATAAAAGAAGACATTCATTTGCATTATTTGCCCGTGTTTATCTCCTCCATGGGCTCGGAGACGTGCCACAGCCAGTACAGGTCGAGCGTATATCGTCCTCTGGCTGGCGCACCAACGACTCTGGCTTTGAGGTACTGAAGGTGCAAGGCGATGCTTAAAGTGAGTTTTATACGAGGACCCCTAAAGAGAGCCAGGGAATTAGGGGAAGAGATAAATGGAGGGATGAAGGGGGGAAAAGATAGTGAGAGAAGGAGACCGAGAGAGAACTACCAGCCATCTTTAAACAGCCCTGGTATAAATCTTTCACATCCCAAAAACAAAAAATGGGCTATTTTCAGAGTGCACAATTTTTTTAATTACTTACTGGAAAGTAAAGTGTGAAGCATGGAAGGAGCACTGAGGATAGTTATTTGCTGAAATGTTTGCTCCCTGGCTCCTGTCTAGCTTTTAAACTCACCTGCACTTTGCGCTTTATTTTTCACCATGTACGTGTAAAATTAATAAACCTATTTTTGTTAGACAATTTGTCAGATTTTACATTCAGTGTGTGGATAGCATTTTTTTTCCCTTTTGACAAAATTTTTGGTTTCATGCATCTGATTACAGCAATTTGACCGAGTGCAACGATAACTTCTGTTGTTATTACTTACTTGGTCAACAGCGGAAAGTAAAGCGTGAAGCTTCCAACAAGTGCAAGGGGCACGACAGCAATTAAATTCAGAGCGTGCCCCCCCCCCAACTTACTCCCCCTCCCCCTGCCTACTCTGGGTCCAGAAACAGCAAGTAATCAGTCCTCTGGTCTTTTCTCCCTCTGATTGGCCGTTCCCTCCCCTGCATGGCCAAATGGAGCCCCTTGGAACATACTTCATTTCATTTCTCATTATGAGCTGACCGTCGGGACCTGGGGAAGATTTCGCTCCAAAGATCTACCGTGGTCTTTTTAAGTCCAAAAACTCCTCACACCATTTTTTTTTACCCCCCTCCCGTTCCCCATCCCTTGTCCCATATCCACCCAATTTATTCACATATTTACATGCTGAATCTCTTATTTTAGCTACAAAATGCTTGCATGCAGGAAATTTCCTGTGTACCAGTTTGATGTTGTTGATGTTGTTGTTATGATTTTTATTGTTGAGGTTATTTTTGGAACAGCTCGTACTGTGATGTATGAGATAATTTTCTAATGATTAAAAAATAATAAAAAATAAATAGTGACATTTCTGTCTCAATTAAATTATTTATTCACATATGGGAAGAGTCCTATTATTAACAATTTAGACAGGCAACATTTTAACCTTTTTTTTAATGGTAAACAGCAAAATGAGATTTCCACCAAGATTCACTCTGGTTACTAGTGTGTCCAAAACTACCCGGATGCCGTACTGCTTCCGGTAAATTCTGCAGTGTGCAAGGACTGCACACTGCGCTATCCCACAAGGCTGTTGGGTGGATAGATACCAAAGAACAAGACAGCAGAGATGGAGGAGTTCTGTGAAGTTTGATGATGGATGTACGTCAGTTATAAACTTCCAGCTATTAGACTGAAAAAATAGCGACCTTTATATCTATCGTGGCATGTCCGAAAACTCACGTATTGCACTCAGTAGTAGACACTCCCTTGATGTAAGAGCAGTACCCTTTTGTTCGAATTCAGCAGGCACTGATTAGTATGCGATTTCGGATGCAGACAATGCTTAATCAACATTCTTTCAAAGATAGAGAGCTGTTTTATGAGAATGAGCTCTTCACGTCCTTTCTTCAACTTAACTGCGGAATCTTGGGGAGCATAATCAAGGTGCTGGCTCTCCATTCTCTGTGGTTGGACAGAAATTAAAGACATGATTAGCAATAATTAAGCGGTAGCAGCCACAGAAATAGCTGCTAATGTAATGACCCCCTCCCCATTTTGAATGGTAGTGTTAATGTAGAGGAAATCAGTAATGAAGCCCTTTAAAGAGACTACTAACCCTTGAGCCCCATAGCTCTGCTCTGCTCCTGGACATGGGGGTGGGGGTTGGGAGGTGCCTGCAAAAACGATGAAACCCATTTTCTTTCCAATGGTTCCAGTGGTCGGCCGCAGCAGCAACAAGGAAATTGACAATGTTTTTTTTTTTTTTTTTTTGAGTTTCGCCTGGAGGACGAGTTTGAAATGTCCCGACTGCACTGTCAGGCACGAACCGAGATAATTAGGAAATAACGCACCGGTGCGGAAAACTAAGGGGGGAAGAACTTAAGGGAGTCGTTTGCGATTACCATTCAGTCCCATTTACAAGGCGCATTCATTGCCTTTTTAATGATTCGGTACTGTAAGCATGATAGTCTTGATGAAGACCAAATGGAAAGTGTTGATTTCCTGGAAATTCAATGCTGATGAGAAGAGTTAACCGATACACAGGAAATGGCCCGTGTCCTTCATGTTTAGAACACGTGTCTGCAGGACCGAGCGCAAACAAAAATTAAGCATTGAAACTTAAGGGTTCTTTTGCAGGGTATACAACACTCTGAATCCCGATTCACTGTCTTAGTAAATATCCAAGTACCCAAAAATCAGTACAAACAACCACGTTGAAGAAGAGACAGATCCAATGTTTGCAGTTAAAAACAGGCAAGTTTAATTTCCGAAGGAAACACAAGCATGGAGAAAAATGTTAAATGAATAACATGTGAGGTCAACATTTATACGGTTCAAGGTTGATACATTTGCATGTGATGGCCAGGTGGCCCAGGAAGTGAGGACCATATATGGTAATGGGGAACAGGTGGCAGGTTGTTAACAAGAGTCGCCATTTTGCTCTGGTTGGATGCAGCAATATCCCTTTGTTATTCTAACACACTGTCAAATACCATACAGCTCTCCAGAAATGTCTCCCAATAACTTAAAGGAGGAAGGGTTTCAAAAGTTTGGGAAAAACTGCAATGGAAATTGTGATGTAGAAATTAGGATTCATGATGTCACCAGTCACTACCAGTACCTAACAGTGCTGAACCAATGACAGTGTATTTTGCCGTGAAGAGCTAAGCCTTTTTATTGGTCAAACTAGATCAGCTATGGTGGGTCTATCAGCTTATGGGCTTCAAAACCTCATTCTTCAATGACTAGTATCCAGCCCCAAGAAAACTTACACACATTTTTTTGCAGTTTAAACTTGTGTGTCTGGATATTTCTGCCAGTTTCAAATCTTTATGTCTGCTGCCAATTAAAATATTCAAACGAGAAAGTGTTTGTCTTTTGAAAAATTTATCTCTGGTAGTAAATGGTCCTTTCCAACGATCGTTAAAAAGCCAACCCAAATAGAGATCAACAAGAGGACGGCTTTCCAGCAGTTGATGCCGCACTTGAGCCAATAGACATCAAACAAACCTGTTTTAATCAAACTCGGGATTACAAACCTTGGCGTGAACATGCACGCTTATTTAATATTGAAAAGGGGCGACTTAGGAAGGCAAATACGCGCTTGTGTTGAATTCTGCAGGCGGTCTGGTCGCAGGCTTATTACGGGAAGAGAGCGTTGGTGGAAATTCGCCGAGGAACATCCATCTTTATCAAGCATTCACGGAGGCTATTCAGGGCCTGACTCGAGAGCAACTGTCATATTAATGCCCTCCGAATCCGCCTAATATTGCTCAAGCAGGTGCTTAATGAAGACTCCTCTTTGAAACTGAGGGGATTAGCGACTGTGTTCTCTTACTGTTTTAAGTGGGGAAAAGGGCTTTAAGCCTTTCTCACATCACATTTCACTTTTCCCACAGCCAGAACAGCAATAAACTATTGGCTCACTTCCCGAAGACTCTCTGCTACCTGCTAAATACCGCGCCACCAGATCCATGAAGCAGAAAAACAATGTGTCTGAAAAAAGAGAGTGAGAGAGAGAGAGGGTGAGAAAAAGTTCTTTGCTATAATCATGGAAGCTCTTTGACTGTGGGCTTATGTCATGTCAGTCTCATTTTTTTTTTTTACACATTAGAATTGTTTTTTTTTTTTTCTCAGGTGCAAATCCAAACACCTGAGATGTTGTCAAAAGGACAGGAGTGACAGGCGGAGAAGCAGCAGTCAGTCAATCTCAGACCGAAATTCCAGGCAGCTCAAGGGCAATGGGGCACTGACCCCAAAACAGGCAGACCTCTGGCCCCACCCAGCAATGAAGCCCCCACACACACCCGTCACGTCCGCCCGAAGCAGAATGATTGATGCATCTCTCCCCCACTCCCCCATCTCTCTCTCTCTCTCTCTCTCTCCCTTCCCGTCTGCTCTCAAAAACAGATCGATTTTTAATTCCTTCGAGTCTGAGACATGGACTGCGAAGACAGGCTGCAGGCGCAGGCAGCAGAGGGCGTGCCAGGAGATATCGGGGGGATCGGGGGGAGGGAAACGGGGAACAGGAAGACAAGCCGTAGCTCTCTGGAAAGAATGCCCCACGAATGGAGGAGGGCATAGGGGAGGGGTCTCTGTCTCCGCCCCCACTGCAACAAAGGGGAGAAGTATCTGACTCCGCCCCCCACAATGGCAAAGGGGAGGAGCTTCTGCCTCCGCACCCATAGCTCATCCCGCCCCCTTCTCAGGGCAGGATTCTGACATGAGAATACCCTGGACACACTGTCAGGAGCCACATAGAAAGTAGCTAATTGAATAGAAAGTGCTGCCAAAATGCCAGTTGCAAGCAGTCATGGTTAAGAGCAGGTCTTCTCATGCACATATTCCATTTTTGATTTTGTTCTGTTTTGTTTTTTCTTGACTCCCTTTTCTTTGTTTTGTTTTGTTTATTTTTTTTTTTGTCACATCACTTGAGCTGAGTCTTCTGTTTTTGCTGCAATTAGCCAAATTGATTAAAGTGAATTTTTTCTTCTTGAGCCCTTTTTTTTTTTTCGGGGTCAGTTGCTTCGGTTGCAATCCATCATAACTTTTTTAATTGCATTCTCTGTTTCTTTTTTGTGTGAAATAAAGAGAGAGACTGCAGTGTTGTTTGCGGCAGAGCGTAACACCAGAACAAATCTTCAGCAGGGGTTCCAACAGGTGCAAACAGGTGCAGGGGTTCGTTTCAGTCCTCTCGCCAGGGGCTGCGGGCTCAAGCACGGGCGAGGGCTGCGGGTTCACGCACGGCCAGGAGAAAGGGCACGAGGACGGAGGCACAGTGCAGTCTCCCGCTATGCTGCATCCCTCCCCTTTCATACACACTCGGCCACAGCCTGGAGCTACAGAGACCAAAAAACAGGGCTGCTCTCAAGGCTTTGACTGGGGAAAAGGGTCTTCTGTGGAATTACACTGCAGAATGCTGTGGATGGATGCTTTCATTTGTCTCATGGTGTCCTCAGCCTGCAACAGAGTCACTGAGTACTACTCAATCAAGCGTGAGTAAGTAGGATCAAGGCACCACAAGAAAAAAGAAAATCAGGAAAAGACACAAAAGAAATAGATGAAGGAGTAAAATGTCAGCTTGGGTTTTAATGAAAAAAAATGCAATATAAAATGTCCTGATTTTCGTGTTGCGTTTACATGCTGTGGAGGTACAGTGCATTGTCACTCCAAGATCAATGTTGCTGGGCATTGGCTCTTCATGAGCACAAGAGGACACTGAAGGCCCCCTGAGAAGCATTGTGGTGCTTGAGCCATTCGCCGTGTTCTGGACAGCGGACGAGGTGTCCGGTTCTCCCTATCTCGGGCGTATCCCGCGGGCCTCCAGCGAGTATACGGTTCGCTGCGCCGGATGCGGGATCACATGACATCATGCTTATCCTCTGAAATGGCATAATAAAAAAACGATTGTGGGGCATGAAGCTCCTTTAAGTATTAAATATCATGAGGTCATTTACATACGATCCCTGCAGGTTCACACTGTAAGGTCACCGTAGCAGGATAGAGAGTGGGGTTGGGGGGGGTCGTCGTAGTGACAGATTAACTCAGAGAGGAGCTGCTGTCCCTGGAGGGAGCTCGGGGGTGGGGAGGGGGGGTCTGATACTATCAGTGCAGAAGCAGGCCTGAGCAGGTCTGACCCGGGAGACTAATAGATCAGAGATTTAAATTGTTCTCCTCCTGGATGGGCCGTGCAAACAGCTGTGCCATCACTCACACGGCTGGCCTGAGTACGGTCTGCAGATGGTCCTCTCCTCTCTCTCCCTCTCTCCCTCTCTTCCTCCCCCTCTCGTCTCTCTCTTCTTTCTCTCCCTGCGTTCCTCTCTCCTTTACTCTCTTCTCCCTCTTTGAAATTCAAAATGCTTTATTGGCATGACAAACTTTTCATTTGTGTTTCCAAAGCATGGCAACAAACACATGGACTATTAATAATTACTACAAAAATAAAAAGGCATAATAATCACAGACCTATGTGTGTATGCACATATAAACATATGTATATACATACATACAAACAGTAGCAATAATATCAGCCGCAATAAGAACAGCTATATGCATGTGTGAGTGCATGTGTTTGTGTATGTGCATGGGTGTATGTATGCATATGTGTTTGTGTGTTTGTTAAGTGTATTGATGTGCAATGATGTGTTTGTTTTTTTTCTTTTTGTCACTCACAAAAGTCACTCACTTTTGTCCCTAAGTGCATGGCATTCAGATATATTTTGCAGCAGTATGTGCTGTTGGTCTTTCTCCACTCTTCTCTGCGCTCTCTTCTTCTCTTCCTCCCTCTTTCCAGCTCACTCCTTTCTCTCTCACTCTCTTCCCGCTCTCCTCTCCTCTCCTCTCTCTTTTACCCTATATCTATTTCCTGCATCTGCAGGGAATGCTCTCACTCTTTCACCCTTTCACTCACCCACACTCACCTGGTCACTCTACTGTTCACTTTGTCATTCACTCACCCCTTCATTCACTTACTCAGACATTCATTTACTCCATCACTCATTCACCCACATTTTTAAATCCATCTCATCATCATTCACTGCACCTTGACACTCATTCACTCATTAATCATTAACTCCTCCACTCCCCTTCACTTCCTCACTCACCCTCACCATAATCTCTTCTTCTCTCTGTCGCTCTCTCCCTCCATTACTCATTCACTTTGTCACCCCAATGGGTAATTTATTCACTCCATCACTCACTCATCAGTTAAATAAATGAAGATCCCTTGAATCAAGAGCAAACTCCCGACACAGACAGTGTACATTATGTATTCTATAGATGGCCTTTGTGTTGTGTGTACTAAATAGCTTCATCTAAACTGCAGTTCAAGTCTCCCCAAGGTCCTCTCAGGGCTGCGGCCAAAATTCCAATTAAGCTTAAGGTTTGGATTTATGTCCTGGACTGACAGACTGGGTAAACTCTAAAAGTAGACATACAAGGAAAACTACTCTGCAAAAACCCTTTGCTCAATGCAATTTGTTGCGTAATTATTTTTTTCTTTGTTTTGTCAGCTTCTACATCTGTTCAGTAAACGATGTCTCGCCTACTAGCCCCTGCATGCAAACCCCACAGGTAGCGTGCCATTCTTCTATAAGCTTTTCAGAGAAACTTTGCTTGTTTCCAAAACCATACAGTAATTAAAGTGAATAGAGAGCACCAGGTTGAGTGGACTCCTCCAAGAGAATAAAGATTACTGGTGAGGTTTACGTAGACTTAAGAGCTGCAAAGCGCCTGCACAAAGCAGATTGTGGAGTTAAGAAAAGCCGAATTTAAGAAGAACAGAGTCTTCTATGGGAGTCTTCATCTGGTGTAATCACATGGAGACTGACATACTACACACGCACATACCTCCCAACAAGCATAAACACCCTGGCCTACAAACGACCTTTCCACTTTTTTTTGCTTGTTGCTATTTTGATTGGTTTTGTTCGTTTTATTTCCAATGAATGCACTTGATCTCGGGCTGCTTTCATCAGCGCGGCAGAGACGTCATCCTTTGTGTGGTCTCGATAAGAGGACGTGCCCTGAAAGGTCCGCAGGTCCAGAGAGGTGATCAAACTCTGAAAGAGGAGCGAGGGAACATGCGGTGTCAGCCTTGAGTCCTGAGATCTGAGGGGGTCTGTGTGTGATCCACAAAGATACAAGCTGCTCGTGGTTATGTAAAGAAATGAGTCAACGGCAAGCGTTGGTGTGAGGAAGTTTATTTTTCCCCTTCCCTGATCAACACCGGCTTCTGGAGTTACACACACCACAAGGCACAGGCCAGGAGAGGGACCTTCTGGCTCTTAATTAATTCATTAATTTAATTGGTTGGTCTCAGTTAAGTAAATCAATCTGAGTTCGTGGAAGAAAAATATGCCGCCTTCTGGCTGAACTAATGGGTAAATCATTTTTAGGGGGAGACCTTGTGTGCGTGTGTGCACGTGCATGTATATGTGTGTGTGTGTGTGTGTGTGTGTGTGTGTGTGCGTGTGCACCTGCATGTATATGTGTGTGTGTGTTTGCAGAAGGGTATGCATGTGTATGCATGCTTGTAAGCTGGTGTGTGTGTGGATACATGTATCTATGTGTGTGTGTGTGTGTGTGTGTTTTGTGCCCATGTTTGTGTGAGTATGGTGGGTGTGCATATATTTGTGTGTGCACACTATATCTATTCATGCCTATGTGAGCGTGTGTGCGTGTCAGAGTGTGTGTGTGTGTGTGTGTGTGTGTGTGTGTGTGTATGTGTGTGTTTGCGTGTGTGTGTGTGTGTGTGTGAGAGAGAGAGAGAGAGAGAGAGATAGTGTCTGCATTTGTGTGTGCATGTTTGTGTGTTTGTGTGCACAGGGTCAGGGACCTACATGTGCTTGTGTGGGACTCATGGCCTTCCACTGGGCATGTGAGGGTGATACGCCTGCATGTGCTACTCTCCCTTTATCCATGTGGCAGAGGAGCCAGCGGTGAGTGACATTTTAACTCCTCTGTCTCTACCCAGTGGATCATGAGTCATCAGTCTCAGTGTCTGCAGAATAAAATGTGCAGTGAAACCTCTGTCCCACTCAGCTCAGCTCTGCATGTCTTTGTTCTAATTAAGAGAACAGTTTGAGCCCGTTAAAAAAAGCACAGACATAGTGAAAGCATCTCATTTTCAATTTTTTCTCGTATCTGTTTGCACAAAGGTAATATTCAGAGAAAAGCTCAGTACCAATTTAAAACGTCACCGAAAATTGGCTTCAGTGAGGTGTAGAAATATAGGTGAAATGTCTCCGGACACCTGAATTGAATTGAATTTTAATATTTATTTTTGTATGTAAGGCATTTTATAACTGTATTTAACTAATGCAATACAAATACAGTTTGTTATAGCTGCTGTTTAGAACCAGTGATTCAACAGGGAAAGCTACCAGATAACTCCTGGCTGTCCTGCTATACTATGTAATAATAACAGTCATTATCATTACATTACAGTACAGTCATTTAGCTGACACTTTTATCCAAAGCAACTTACAGTTGATTAGGCCAATCCCACCGGGAAGCAATGTGGAGTTAAGGGCCTTTCTCAAAAGCACAACAGCAATGGTGTGCTTTATGGGGCTAGACTGGGGTTTAAACCAACAACCTCAGGCATTCCAGTCATGTACCTTAGCTACTAGACTACAGGCTGCCTCATTACTATTGCTATTATCAGGGTGGTGGTAGAGGTCGTGTTAGCTGTGACAGTGTTAGTAGTGACATGGGTAGCTGTGTTAGTAGCAGCAGCAGCAGAGTTAGTGGTGGTCAGGGCTCTCCCCTGCTTAGGCCCCTGTTCTCAGTCTAATGACACATATACTGAACCTAGACTGAGCTCACTATGGCCAGCAGCTCCAAGCTTCACAAGGCAGAGCACAGACGCCCCCTGAGTAGCCCAAGATGGAGAGCTTCCTTGGCTGGATTGCCCCCCATCGCACTGCATAAGATAAATGTCTCTGGCCAATTGGGCACCTGCGGTTTGCCTGGGGCAGCTTGGAAGGGACTGCTCTGAACCTCCCCCAAAATGGCAGTGTACCACAGCTGGTAGAGATGAAACAGCAGCCTGCAGTGCCAGCACTAGTATTAGGGGGCAGACGCCCTGTTTTCACACAATCTTCCCTACCCCAGACTGAGGTCTCGGCAGTGATGTGACGGGTCTGCAGACATGATTAGGTGTTCCAAATTAGGTTAGCATTCCGGAGAAAATGGAGAAAATGAATATGCTGCAGATAAAAGAAAAAAAACAAGTCGTACAAAGTGCACTTCCCGTGTGGAATCTTTAGGGAACAGCTGCACTCTCTGAGGGCAGGCAGGTAGACGACGGGATGAGCCAAACGCTGACACAACTTGGCTGCGGTGTTCCCGCGGTTGCCGTGGTTACCGCGGCTTTATTCCCGCCGTTGGATTAAGACGTTCTCAGCGCGGGGCCGGGATGAAACAGAAGGCCGAGCAGCAGCTTCTTGGGGAAAAGGAGATTGAGAAAACGATAACTAGTGTTGGCATGGAAAAGGCATTAGGAGGTGTGCTAAACTGGTGCCTATCACACCGGATAAACACTCGGGTTTAACAATGTGCAACACCGTGAAATTTGATCCAATCATGAAAATCACTTTGTCTGTGTTTATTTATTTATTTATTTATTCAGAAAAGTTTTTTACGGTTGTTTTTGTTCCACAGTTACAGGGAAACAACATAAAAATTTCTCAAAATATGTCCAGAATGTATTTTCAAATGTCTTTCGTACACATCAAAATAAAGAACATGTTCAAACAAATAGGAAGGTGGAATTTACACTAATTATTTATTTACTGTGTGATTCTTTATTGTCTCTGGTGTCTGATTTCCTTCCTCTGAAGTGAGGCGGGAGCGAGCGCTCCCTGTGGTAAAGACGCGCTGCGTCCGCACATGTACAGGCGAGATAATGCCACCACGGCGTGTGTTTACACAGCTGCTAAGTGAGCCCAGCCCTCCCTGCTCCGAGCGACGGTGAGCGAAGGCAGGGATTTAGGTGCATTAGGAGATTTTCCTGAATGTCGCCTCTCCAAGTGCATCCTCTCCTCCCTACCTGCAGACGGGGGACCGTGAGTCGAGTGTCTGTGACAGCAGGGGGCCTGCGCTCTCTCTGACTATGCTTCCTATGGAATTATTCACCTTTTTATCTCACACTGCATATCTTGCATAATTGCGATTTTTTTGGTTTTGGTGTGATGATTAAGATTATGGCATTGCACAGTTTTTTTAGTCATTTGTGGACAGGTAGAAAATCTCTCTCTCTCTCTCTCTCTCTCTCTCTCTCTCTCTCTTTCTCTCTCTCTCTCTCTCTCTCCCTTCTCCCTCTCTCTGACAGCTCTGTTCTATATTTGTCAATCACTGCCATCGTTCAGCACAGGAATTCAGCACTGTCTTTGGTCAGCACTAACCTGGGCTCTATAAATGTTTTGCAAAAAAAAAAAGCCGGCAATCCAATCCATGGATAGGGGAGGGCTCTGATTCCCTTTTGTTTTTGTTGTCGTCACGCACGGTTTTTCACAGTGCTCGGATAGACATCCAATAATGGCCACAGTCAGTCCATACCCCCTACCACCCCACCCCCACCCCCCGCACCCCCACACCACAAACCCCCTCCAGCCTGACATTAAGCTGGAGATATCTGGCGGCTGAGTCCCCAAGGGGGGACAGAGGGAGGCAGGGCTGTGCGGCTAACCTCCATTACGGGTTCGCCCCCCGGAGCTGGGGAAATCAAATAAATAAATGCTAACTTTTAATGAAGCCACCCAGCGCGGGCCCTCGGGGGTCCTCCTCCGGATCGCTTTCCCTTCCTCTGACATCTTTCCGATTGGGAGCCGGGACCGATCCGTTCCTGTCCGGGTCAGCTACGAGGCCCCTCTCAGACAGAGAGAGAGAGTCTGCAATGGTACGTTTCAGTCAATGGTTTCTGGCAGTAATGCAGGAACTAGTTTCCCTTTTAGAGCTCCAAAAAAAATAAATAAATAAAAAGGAGAAAGCAGGAGGCGAATGTTAATCGTTGCTTTCAGACTGTCTTACTTTAGCAGCCTGGCTCTGTTATGGTTAGCATTTGCCCTTTTCGAACCCGCCTTTTCAGAAGCAGCTTCTTGCCAGCGGCTGTCAAACTCCCAAACAAACGCTCGCGACTCGCGTGCTATCGAGCTTTTCTTGTACGATGCCCTTTTTTTTCCCTACGTTCCGGCCTCTTTTTCTGACATTAATGGAATGACGTCATTCCCAAGTCTCACCAGACACAGCGTGGTGGAGTTGTCGATAAGCAGACCCCTTTAAGTGCACTTTCCTACCTAGGGCTTCTCAAACTAAGGCCTCCAAAGACAGCTGTAACCACGCCAGTGCTACTGTCTATTATTCATAGCCATAGTCATTCCATTCCTGATTTTTAAAAAATGAATAACTGCTATTGATTACCTCTTTAAAGGACAATAAAGTGAAAAGCTCTGAAATCTGAATCTCTGCCAAGTAAATTATTATATATAATACTTTATTGATGTGTTACCTTTTTCTTAGTCATACTATTTATTGTGAAGGGAAAAAAATGAGGGTAAAACATTTTTTTGAATCAATAACTCAGTTATTACTGTGACAATAGTCCTATAATAAATGTGTTAACATGACACCATTTTACGATTGAAAGAGGAACCTCTAAGTTATGTGGGTTGCCTGATATGTCAGTAATACCATGAAAAAAAAGGATTTCAGGTGACCCTAAATTTCGGTGCATTTCCATTTTCTGGAACATCATGAAGAAATGAGAGAATAAATAACACATTACATTCTCTCTGTCTCATGTCATTTTTTATTTGTAATTACCTGCTGTAAATGCTGAGGGTGCAATGAAATTTGATAAACAGCTATTTATGATTCATAAACTGCTATTTATGAGGAAAGGTTTTTGTAAGAGGCTGTTTGTGTCCCGCTGTAATTTGTAATTAGTGGGAATACACTCTGCTACATTGGATTACTTTCAATGAACTGTCTTCAACTGGAAACTCCCTGATTAAATAGAGAATCATATCTCAGTCTGGATAGCTTTCTCGGTGCGGAAATATTTGCATTTTAAATGAATAACATTTTAATAAGAATCCAGGCATGCTTGTTCGGCCTTCTTTTGGCAGCCTGTCCCATTCATTAGACTATGAAAAGCATATCAGCCATACATCTTCCACACTATGTAGGGAAAATGGCAAAATCACTGTTTAAATAATTTCAGTCACTATGGCAACATCTGGTGCCATTTAGCAAACAGGCACTGCAGCGCTCGGATGATTATGATTTACAATTTTTTTTTTCTGCAAACACAGCAATCAGAACAAGTCAATATTGTGATTTCAATCAGTATCCAGCTATAACAAATGTTTTGTAGCCTTCGCAAATCAGTTGGACATCTTCCCAAAAGCCGGAGCGAGCGGGAGAGGGGTGAGAGAGGGAGGAGATGGATGCGGATGTGGGGGCGTACATGGGACACTAGCAGAGCAGCATGGACCGGCTCACAGAGAAACAGGACATGCAGAGGTGCTCCATTTCACAGGCCGGCCGGGCGAATGATGCGTTTCATTGGTCAGTTGCACACCCAGCTGTAACTGTCTGTTACATTCATTTGTAATGTTACATTTTACTTAATATATGCAGCGCATAAATACATGAACATGCACACAGGTACAAACACGCAGTAAATGGTGTGCTATCTGAGCACTTTAGGGCTGATGGTTCTTATGCTGTTTATTGATGTTTATTGGGAGTGTACCCATTCACATTAATCAGATACAATAACCAACTAATCTTCTAATTCTAGGAATTGTTTTTTTTTTTTGTCAATTATATTAATTGGGATTATTTTTAGGCATTGAAGGGGTAATGTGTTCTTTGTACGTCAATGCACGTTAAAAATGAAAATTTCAAATAATGGAAATTTCAAATCATCAAATTGCAAAAATACATTCCTGTTCTGTAGTAAAAAAAAGTATGGCGTTTCAGTTCTGGATTAAAAGAATGCTTAGAGCCATTTCCTGCTATTCTTGGATACGACTGGAGACCCCCAACCCACCATGTGAAGAGTGCTGTCTGACCACGGTTCGCTCAGGAAGGAGAACACGGAACGCTGCCAACAAACCGGATTTTGAGCGAACATGGAGGAGGGAAGGGTTTGAAGTCCTGTTCAGGCCTTGGCTCCTTTCATGGAGACATCAGAGAGACCAAGATTGCTCTTCCAGCGCATGAACCCGTAACCATCTCTCTGATACGGCCTGTCTGCTCGGCAACGACCAGAGCCGAAGGCACTCCTCTACCGGTGTGCAGCCCCTCCAGTGTGTCAGCGAGAGTATATCTCGTTCCCCTCCCAATGACAATGTAAATAGTGATGATTCTGATTCATTTACCCGAGCTTGATGACCTCACCACAGCACCCGCCGTACCGGCCTTGGGAGGAGAAGCCGAACACGCGACTCCTCCGATTCACGTGACGGCGATCTCACTTCTGTTCACACTGCAGCCGCACCACTAATCGCACACAGTCAGCGTAACCTCAGTTTGTGCCACCGCAGGCGCCCAGCATGACCAGAGAGGGCGCTATAGCTAAGAGACCAATGAAGTAAACCGGCTTACCTACTACCATCCCCGATGAGGCTGGGCCAATTGTCGTCTCGCCAATACAGCCTGAATCGTCGTAATGATTTAAATTTACTCTGGCACCCCCCACCCTATTCCCTCCCCCATCATCTCTAGCTTTGATTTCATAGTTTTGATTTCAGCTTTGAGAGATACCAGGTTACAGTGGGAATCCCCGGGTAAAGACAGACACACAGCATAACAGGGGGACACAGCATTCAGGCTGAATGAAATCTCTGGATCTGTGTACAGCTGGGGCAGGGAGCGGCAACACACACGCGTCTGAGAAATGAATGAACTTGGAAATGAGAAGGTTAATATGATTTGTGAGAAATGGAGGACGGGGGTGAGGGGAGGGAAGGGGGGATTCGCGATTTGTGGGGAGTGATGGGGTGGAATCTAATTCGAACGATGAGGTGTGCATTGCTGAATTAATTTGTCACCACGACGCGTACGGTACAACATTCTTCTTCCGTGGCCATTAGGTTTTTTTTTTTTTACGGTTGCCATGCCTTTTGTTCGCTCTCCTACCAGTGAATGTCATTCTGTGATATTATGGTATTATGGACATGGGCTGCAAGTTCAGCTCTCAGGTAGATCAGATTGAACAAGGAACACCACCTGGACTGCCTCGGTGAATATCCCGCTGTGTAAATGGACACAGTGTGTGCAGGACTGTGTGCTGTGTCAGTCACTCTGGAGAACAGCATCAGCTAAATGCTTAAGTGCTTGTCTGGCCCTTGAGTGAAGGGGGTGGGGAGGGGCGGTCCAAGGGTGGGAGGTATTCCCCTCATAGGTCAGAAACGGGGGCCACCTCTCCTGTCACATGACAAATGACTGCACACGTGACTCACCTGAGTATCAGAACACCACGCCCCAACACCTGGCGTCAAAAGCCGTTTCCACTGACAACTCCTAAGCCGATCGTTTCTGTTCGCCCGTGACACGCAGCAGACCCGGAGACCTTCCGAGCTGGCCGCTTTTCCCCTCTGCATTTTTAAGCCTTCCGTTCTCCACCTACCCCATTTCCGACTGGGAGCCAGTCGCTGGTGCTGTCACCATGGTTATTAATACAGGTGTGTGCCGCATAATGTCCATTCGGGTAATGTCCAATCACATATACGTCCGCGGTCCCATAAGGTTACAGTAGAGTTCAGAAATCCCAATTGGAGAACAGGACGTAGCAGGCATAACCTATTTAACCCATATATTACCTTGCCAGATACATTAGCTGAAAAACAGTGCTGTATGTTTACAGTATCTTGGCTATTTAGTCAATACAGATATACTACAGTATCCCATACAACTTTGATAATTTGATGTTCGCACATAATCACAACAAATCACATACAACATATCGTGGATGTTAAGTGATGCATACCTGTACCTCATGACAAATGGGGATTTTCTTCTTTTTTTCCCCAGTTTATTCCTCCAGTTATGAAGCTTTTCAGACGTAGAGGAATCGCCTCGCATTGCCCACAAAGGAAAACCATTTCAATTACTGGAGCAGCTGTTGGAGGAGGGAGAGGAGGGACAGGGAAAATCATGTGAAATAATGAATCAGTGTTATCACTGCTGTTTCACTGTGGCCTGGGAATTACCCTTATATGGGTCAGCTTAACATGCCTCCGCTTGACATACTTCCATCAATAATCAAATGCATATATATATATATATATATATATATATATATATATATATATATATATACATATATGTATATACATACAGAAGGATCCAAAAGTCTGAGAACACACTGAATTTTTTTTTTCAAATTTGTTTTCTTGTAAACCTGGAAATAAACACAATTCATTGAAAAGTTATAAAAAGAAATATTCAAGATTCTGCACTATTTCTTGGTGAAATCTAAGGAAATTTGTGACACTGACCATGTTAACTCCTTTTCACAGGTCAGACCCCATCGAACATTTATGGGGCACTTAAAGGCCAAGAAAGTTCTCGGCACTTGAGGATCATGGGATAACATGGATCATCATCATTCTGTAATTCATGTACATTTTTCAAAGATTCAACTTTTCCTTCAAGTTGTTAATATAATTTGTTGTGTTGTTATAAATGTTGTGTTAAATTATAAAAGAATGCAAAATAGAAGCACTTCCACTCGTGGTCTCAGACTTTTGGACCCCACTGTATTCATAATATGTATTTACAGTATAATCTGAATGGAATATGTTATGGCTATGATTGGAATATGTACTTTTTGGCTGGTCTGAGCCATTCTGTGCTTCCTGAATTTATGCATCAATATGAGAGTGACTGCTCCGCCACAACAGTGCGGTCAGAGATAAGAGGCTCTGACATTGCATGTGGGGTAGAGGGAGATGATTTTGAATGGCAAATCTTTGGCTCTCACAAAAAGACCTTTTCTTTATAGAATAGACGTGTGATGCAGGACACAGCTCAGAGGGGCAGCCTTTGGTCCACTATAACCTTGTCCCACTTTCACAAATGCTAAATTCTCCTGAATCAGTTGCGCTATGATTATTCTCTCTCTCATTTTTGTCTCCTCTGAATAGCGACTAAACACCCCCGGCGACCCCTGCGGGACAATGTCCCAGTCTTCTGTGGCAAAGCAATTTTTGTGATTCAGCTCCAAAGCTCATTGTTTTTTTATCATTTTTTTTTTTGTTTATTTGTGGAAGTCAAAAGAGAGGACTCAGCCATCAACCTGTGTTTTCATTCACCTGAGGAGAGAAATTGCCTTTTTTTTTACCTCTCACACGGTGCTTTTTGTGCGCCTCTAATGAAATGGTGTTATTTACACGGTGCATCTCATGCCAGACTTCATTGTCAAACTTTGCTTCTTCACACCTTTGACAATGATGTGTTTTGGAGACTCGAGATTTGAATGGATGGGGAAAAAAAAAGATGAAAAATTACAGGACAGAAAAACAACATGTCCCACACGAGGTGCAGCTGGAGAAAAGAGAATGTTGTTTGTTTTCAAGCGGCTCCTAAACGCCCAGTGCAGTAACACACAGTTCCCAGTTTGTCATTTAAAGAACAGCTTGAGCTGTAAAACTGTAAGAGTTGGGTGTGGGGGGGTGAGGGGTGAGGGGTGGCTGAGTGGGGTGAGTGGGCTGAGGGGGGTGGTGGGGGCTAGTACCTTGTCTTCAGGATTACATCAGTGACTCAGTCTGAGGGGGAAATGGCATAGACTGTTCCGTGATGGTAAAAGCAGGTTTGTTTTCTCCAGCTCCAGTGGCAATCAAAGATCCTTTGTGGTTGAGTATTGCAAACATGGGGGGGGGGGGTGGGGTTGAAAAACCAGGTTGTCGGGGAAGGGAGGCTGACATCATGTAGGGCTGTGTGTGGCTCTGATCATGGTTATTATAGGGGGTGGGGGGGAGGTTGGGTTGTGCAACGGAGGGGAGAGAGGTTCTGGGATGGCGGGTGGGGGGTTAGTGTTGGACGGGGAGCCGCTGATTCTAGATTGCAGCAATGGGGGAAAGTGGGGAGGAATAAATGGGGAAGGGTGAAAGAGAAATGTGGGGGGTTGTGTGATTTAGGGCGGGGGAAAGGGGACATCTCGATTGGACATCACTATGGGCATGCTTTGAGTCCAGCGACGGGGACTTTGACAGTGGCCTCGTTCCCTGCTGAATTATGCGGAGGCCAGCTACGCGTAGTAAGCTCAAGTGGCCATGTATGTAATGGTCCTTCACGCCGCCACGGCAACGAGCCTCATTTCCGGAGATGATGAGAGAGAGAAAACATGGAACATGGCGTCCTCTCTCTTTCTCGTTCGGTCTCTCTCTCTCTCTGAGCTAAGCTATTCTAAATTGACAATGTTGATAGTGTTGCTCTTTTTTTTTTTTGCAATCCTTAACGGAAAGGTAGAATCTTTTTTTCCTAATTATGGTTTTTTTTTGGCATCTCTCTTCTATCCTCCCCTTGTCCCTCCGCTCTCCTCCACACACACACACACACACACATATGCACTCACACACACACACACACACACACACACACACACAGGGGGAATGGTAATTCCGATAAAAGACAGTAATGGAAGCATAAGCAAATAGAATAGCAATATTTCCCATGACCTCAGTGTCAAATAGCGTCATTGTTATGACCATCAGACCCTCAGCCCTGAAGGGCTTTAACTCCTCACATGCCAGGTGCTTTCAGGATCACTGCTTTTTTACGATTATCATTACATAAGCAACATTAGCCTTTTCCACAGCAGAGAAAACCGTGTCTAGCCTCCTTGTCGGGGGCTCTTAACTGTGAGAATGGCTAAGTACTTCTCAGAAGAGCGCAAAGGCAGCCAACACGACTGAGATTTAAGACACCGTTCTCCTTCATTCTTAGCAAACAGTGACTGAAAAAGGCTTTTAGTCATTTTTTTTGTATCAGCAAAGTTTGAAAATGAGTTTAAGCTCAGATGAAACAAAAACCCAGAAACGCCTCTGGCACTCTCGGACTAGGGTTGCCTGGTATGTACCCATTTCAAGTGTGTTTGCCAGCTGAGCCTCAGAGCCACTAATTTACCATCTTCTTATGTTTTTACCATTTTCTTATGTTATTTTATATTTCATATGTGAGCTGGCAACCAATCATATTGTAAAATAAATAAATAAATAAATAAATAAATAAATAACCATGACTCTTGGCTGTGTTTGTCATGCTTCACTGTTCGTTCAGTAGTCACTTACAAATGTAGGGCTTGTGCAGGAAGCTGTTGTGGCACCATATAACATGCTTCCTTTTAGATTCCAGAGCAGTAATGATTTCTCTATTTAAAGAGCTGCAGTAAGCGTAAATTTGTCACAGCTGAGGTGACACTGTCGGCTTCTCTCCTGCGCTTACACCCACAATGAACAATGCAGTCAAATTAACAATACTGCTCAACTATATATATTTTTTTTCTATATAGCTTTACCAGCAAGTGTAAAGTGAAAGAGCTGAAAATATCAAATTATCAAAGAATAAATATCAAATATCAAAGAAATATCAAAGAATGTTGAGAAACTGCAGCTGCTCTGATTCTGCCATAAGGAAAGACTAAGCAGGAGTTATGGATCAATGTGGATCATTGTGAAAACGGCTCAATGATATCTGATTCACATCAATCAATTTAGCAATCAATTAAAATGTGTTTGTTACAGCACTTTCTTAAAAAAATCATTTTGTCAAAAAATATTGGACACCTGATCTACCATGGGAAAACTCTGAATGTTAATGCTAATATTGGCTTTAAGATGTTCATTCATTGATTGTTAAATGTTACTGTCAATTTTTTCCTTTATTGAGTGTGGACAGTTGGTTTGTTCCATTTTTTTTACAATGGAAAAATGCACATTATTACTAATATTTTACCCACATGAAATATTTTAATGTAAAATCTGTCCTCAAAGTTATCCCATAGCAGTAACAAAAAATGAAACCACCAAACTGCATTTATGAAAGAAGAAAATAAGCATTTGCATTAATTTGTCATTCAGGACTGGGCGCTGTCTGAAACCTGTCCATAGGCTTCACCATGCAGTTCATATCAGAGAGCTGTATTAAAACACAAGCAGGATCAGGCCAAAGGTAATGAGGGAGGGAAATATCTATACCTTGAAGGCATAAGACAGTCCCTTGTAGACAGATCGCTGCCGGCTCAGGTCCCTCCCATTGCTTGCGTTCTCCAGTGCTTGAGGCCGAAAAGCATTTGAGCTCTAGCTGGGCTTCTGAGTGGGCTGGAAGTGTGAAATCTAGCATGTGTGCTCCCTGGAGAAAGAGTTATCAGCCCCCATAAGACCTGGCAGGCAGACAGGCAGAGAGACAGAGAGACAGACAGACAGACAGACAGACAGACAGACAGGCAGGCAGGCAGGCAGGCAGGCAGACAGGCAAACAGGCAGGCAGGCAGGCAGACAGGCAAGCAGACAGGCAGGCAGACAGGCAAACAGGCAGGCAGGCAGGCAGGCAGACAGGCAGGCAGGCAGGCAGACAGGCAGGCAGACAGGCAGAGAGACAGACAGACAGACAGACAGGCAGGCAGGCAGGCAGGCAGGCAGACAGACAGGCAGGCAGGCAGGCAGACAGGCAGACAGGCAGACAGGCAGGCAGAGACAGACAGACAGGCAGGCAGACAGGCAGACAGGCAGGCAGGCAGACAGGCAGGCAGGCAGACAGACAGACAGACAGGCAGGCAGACAGGCAGACAGGCAGACAGGCAAACAGGCAGGCAGGCAGACAGACAGACAGACAGACAGACAGACAGACAGACAGACAGACAGACAGGCAGGCAGGCAGGCAGGCAGACAGGCAGATGAGCAGGCCTCAGTGTAGCCATTGTTTAACCACTCTCCAACAGTTTTCCTTACACAACAGAGTTACTACAACAACACTAAGGCCTGGGGTACTGAAAATGAGATCATGAGAATACATAAAAATGATAACAGCTCCGTTCCACCCAATGAGCCTTGCCGTTTACCTGCAGTCCACAGGGTAAAAAAAAAGCTGGCTTAAAGAAGCCTTTTATGCAGGTTGCATGTCCTGGTGCATGTTGGGATATGCCCCAGGACCCCAAACCAACCCCCTTACCCCATCATGACCCCAAAGTGGATGACAGATAATGGTATAGATTATGGATGGACGGATTCAGGTTTTAAGGATTAATTAAATTGGAATTATTTGGACTTACAGAAAAATATACACCGTCGTGAGGAAGCAGAGAGTTTTTTAAATGAAGAGAGAATTGCCAAACAGGATCTACTGTAGAGTTATATAAGAATATAAGAATAATGATATGAGAGTAATCATTAGGGCATCTAAAGCAACTAGGGCATCTCTAGCAATAGGGCAACTAAAATCTACAGAACATCCACTTAAGTGTGAAGCCTGGACTTTAACTATTCTCTACCTCCACTATATGACTTGGCAAGCTATTCTAAGCATAAAAAAATAATATTTCCTAATGTCAGTTCAGCTAAAAAAAATTACCCATAACAAATTTCCATCTTTGCACTGCTGTCAGAACAACCTTTTGCAGTTCACTTTTTAAACCCCTTTATGAATTTCAAACCATCAATAAAATATCTTTACCCCTTATTTTCCTTTTATCCCCTTATTTTCCTTTTGCTTAAATGTCCTTTCCTCATAAGATTTAAATGTGGACCAGTGGTTCCCTCAATAAATACCTCAACGGATGCAGGAGAGGAAGTGTACAGCCACAAAACGGGCCTCATGGCCTGGTGAAGCGGGGGGGGATTTTGATGGGGGATTTGGAGAGCATGGGTTGCCATATCACTCATACCACTATAGCGGAGCCTGATTGGAAGCTAAGGTGGGAGGGGTTAAGTAAGGCGAGTGTTAATGAGGTGACATGTCTCTGCCTCCCTCGCAGGCAAGAGGCTAGCAGGGGTCAAGCCCTTTCTGGCACAGTCTGCACACGGGTGTCAATGACTCTGACAGTAAACAGAAAATAAGCCTGCCCCCCAGCCACCCCCTTCAGAAAGATACGGCCATCCCAATCGCTTTGTAACATTTTGCCCACCCCCTACCACCCCCCATATATACTTTCCAAGTTTCCAGTGTGTCATTGACTGCACTATATTACTTTAATCCCCAACTCATGAGCAAATCAAAGAAAAAAAAAAGCTCAAAATCAGTATCAATTTAATGGCAAGGAGTGATGCAATTATATGCAATTGTGTTTGTGTACTGTACTGTTGTTTTAATATCCTGGTTTTGTCACTACAAGTGTTGGTGGTAGGGGGGGTATGCAGTCTTTGTTTTCTTCTGAAAACACACCAAACAGCTTAAATTTATAATGAGAGAAACTAATGACTGCAGCTCCACCGAATAAACAGGCTATTTGCTCAGGCTGGCTCCGGTGTCTTTTTATTCCAGCCGTTTCACACATGATGGTTTTTTAAGAGGATGTTTAATCCTGTTGAAGCATCAGCTAATCACAGGTTATGATTTCTCTCTGCTTTTCCTTCCTTCGACTTACAGGAAAAAGAAAAAAAAGACAAAGAGAGAGAAAAAAACTTTGAGTTTACAGGCAGATGCGTGAGGTATTATTTAGGCAGTCATTTCGCCTCGTCGGCCAGCGAAGGGGGCGACGGGTCCGAGGGCGAGACGTGGGACGCCGTTGCCATGGCAACGAGCAGGTCGAAACGGTACCTTGGCGTGATGCAGAGTACGCGCACCTGGGAGGGGCTGTCATCCTCCCACCCCCTCCTCCTCCCCGCGGAGTTTTTGGAGACGGCGCGTAGCTGACCCAAGCCACGCTCTCCAGATGGGGAGTGGGAGGCACAATGCAAGCCTGGCAGCGTCACTCGCCAAGCCGCTGGCCCTGGCGACGAGGCAGGCCCCCAAAAGGTCCGTCGCTAATCTCACCACACCGACTACGGCCGCCGTTGTTCAGCTGCTAAAGAGGACAGGGTGTTATGAATTAGCACTATTCAGAGCGTGCCGTCAACCCTGCTCCACACAGACAGATTAGTAAAAAAAAAAAAAAAAATGGCTCTGTTTCCTGCAAAAAAAAGCCACAGACAGGTGGCTGGGACTCAAAACATCACACGCGTTAATGCATTAGCAGTAATCAACCCTCCATTCAAGCCTGAATTCTGAGCCAGGCCTGCTAATGTGTTTGTAATGGCCCCGCCGCACACTCTCACGAGGCAGAAAGAGGTCATGAAGCCTGCTATGGACAAGGAGCAGGCCTGGTTTAAAACAGCCAGCAAAAGTACCATTACCCAGGGAGCAACTTTCTTCGTTTTAACTTTAATAATAGGAACCTTTAATAATAGGCATCTTTTAAATGCCTACTTATATAACACCTATATTTTAGTCTAATGCAGTAATTACAGCAAGTTACAACTGTGATCCCTGTGATTGGATGTTTGAGTCTGAGCCACACCATTACTGGCTATGGCCAGAGGTCCACAGTGGTGAGGAAGCCATTGGCTGAGACTTGCCGGGGGAAGATAGGGGGTTCATCTGCTGAAAAGTCGTCTGTCTACTCGATCTCTGGTGACCACCCTCTGCAAGGCCGGGCGCCTGCAAGAGTGTGACCCGAGTATAAGCTGACTTTGTGATCCTCTGACAGCATGAGCAGCTCATAAGTGGTGATGCATCTGCAGTGTAGAAAGTAGTCAGGGCCACTCGTCAAATGGTGTCTGCTGCTTTCTCCTGAGTCATTTGGAAAGGGGTTAATGCAATGGCCAGCTAAGTTTGATTTTTGATTTTAGTTACAGTAACAGAAATTATGGTTAGGTATAATAATAATAATAATAACCAGCTGATTACAGTATGGTAGCAAAGATTATAATTCACTATGTAGCATTTCTTATCACAAAATATGAGCACTGCATAAAGTCACTTTTAGGTGTGAACTGTTGGCATTTGAAAAGCTTTCTTACAAGGAACAATCTCAGAAAACACGGCTTTTCTCTGCCCAGCGGACATCTTGGCTCATCTGCGGTGGCATGGAAAAATACTTTTAATGCAACGGTCTATACAGCAGATATTGCCTCTAACAGATGACATCTCAACATTTCCCTCTGTTTTAAATATAGACACTGACACTTTCCCACAACCTCCCCACCCCACCCCACCCCACCCCATCGTAAAAAAACACTGTCAAACTTCTCGTAGTTAAAAGCATTTGCACACCACGGGAAAACATTTTCAGTGAGAACACATAAAAGCCCAGGCGGCAGCCGAAGCGTTCCCTCTCATTCTTGTTCTTGCTCTCTCTCTCTCTTTCTTTCTCTCTCTCTCTCTCTCCCCCTCTCTCTCGATAAATCGATATCTGCAGAATGCTAAACAAAGATCATTCCTCTTTCGCGCCACCTTATTTCAAGTTAAGTCTTGTTTCAGTGCCGATGCATTAATCCTCCTTGGAACCTAAAGGAACGGGTTGATTTGCCCTGAAATTAGGGGGAGCCCAACCTTCCTGCTGATTCGTTTTTTTTTTTCTGTCACAGAGGAATAACATTATTGACTTTTCCACCCAATATCTCAGACATAACCACAGCATCAAAAACCTAATATCTTTTTTGAATCAATATCTTTAAAACTTTACATTGATTTTTCTTCTTTCACCCACCCCCCAACACTACACATCTCTCTCATTTTTGTTTCTTTGTACAAGCACCCCTGTTCTATATTGGTGTGACAGGCTTGCTTTATGTATATAAAAATACATAAAATCTACTGTATGTATTCTGTGCTGTACAAAAGCAGTGACAAGAGATGGGCAGATTATGAATGCACATGGTCTGGTATTTATGTGTCTGCTTTTGTATGTGCATGTGTGTGTGTGTGTGTGTGTGTGTCTACGTGTGTGTGTGTGTGTGTGTGTGTGTCTATGAGTGTGTGTGTGTGTCTACGTGTGTGTGTGTGTCTACGTGTGTGTGTGTGTCGTGTGTGTCTGTGCGTGTGTGCGTGTGTGTGTGTGTGTGTGTGTGTCTATGAGTGTGTGTGTGTGTGTGTGTGTGTGTGTGTGTGTGCGTGTGTGTCTACGTGTGTGCGTGTGTGTGTCTATGAGTGTGTGTGTGTGTGTGTGTGTCTACGTGTGTGTGTGTGCGTGTGTGTCTATGTGTGTGCGTGTGTGTGTGTGTGTGTGTGTGTGTGTGTGTGTGTGTGTGCATTTTACTTCACGTTAATAAATCAAAAGTTCCCATTGATTTGGTTCTTACAAAATTCACAATAATTGCAGTTTTTCATATTTCTGCAGATCATTGCTTTTCAGTCAGTCATTCATTTTCAAAGCACTTCGGCAAATGTATATTTTAAAAGCGCTCGGCAATATCTTGATCTCGCTGCAAAGTCCACAGTGCCTCACTAATGTATCCTAATGTTCCTCTTTCCTGAGAGCTTCTGCTCCAAGCAACATCCTGTCTCTTCATGTTTACTGATAGAATAAAGCACTGCGCTGAATGCTGCAGTTGACAAGTGTCCTCGGATTTTTAAAAAAAAAAAGATGAAGAAGAATCTGTCATATGTGTTTAAGATATCCATGCATCTTATCGCCTGTGGTAATTGATGATTTGAAATGACTAACTTATTCTGAACTGGTAAATATGTGCTTTGTTTCCTTTATCGTGTTCCAGGCGTTCTGTTTTACAAAAGGTTCGGTAATAAAGATGTCCCAGCTATGGAAGATGATGAATGTTACAGCTGTCATTCAAGGTCACTATCCAAGGTCACAACTAACATGGGAAGACCTCCCCTTTACGTTTGCCCCTGGTGGAACCTATCCACTTTTCCGGCCTGTGATCTTTATGAGCGGAGATAAGAACTGTGATCAATACGATGGAAATTTGATATCAGGATCAGCAAAAAATATATACAGTATATATCAGTATGATTCAGTCCAACTTTGCACATAGGCAACATTCCAAGGCCAACACTATCTCTATCCATGTGGGTATTTCCAGCGTTAATGTGTTTTTTATCTGCAGATTTTCTGCAGAAATCTATATTGTGTGTGAGGGGAGATTGAGATGGTTGGGAATAGGCATAGCTGCTGGAGGAGAGGTTAGCACGAATGTGGTATGGGAAAAGGCCTCGAAGGTTCTGCTCCGCTCTGCTCTTTTCAGTTTCTTCAGGGGTAAACGGATATCTCATGCATCACAATTACCATGTGTAAAATCTGCACCTAGCATGTGATTGATATATCATGCAGGCCTTTAACACTGGCAAGCCCTGCTTTTATGAGGAGAAAAAAAAACATAACCTAACCTGGTTAAATACCTTTATTTAAATGTAAGGACAAATTGAGACCTTACCTTAATTAGGATTCTACCTGCAGATGCTGTAGTTTTGAGATATAAAAGCTCTGGAATTTTCAGGTTTCATGGAACAGCTCTTGTTTTTTTCATGTCTTTGTTCATTTTCAGTTGTGTTTTAGGTAATTTCAATTGTTTGGTCTGATGTGCGGAAAAAAAAAAACACAACAAAGAGAATTTGCTGTTGGTGACTCATTGCTTGCGTAAATGCCTGAGAGAACCCAACTGATTTGTCCCTAGCTAACTCATAATGATGTGTTACACACTTGTGAACGGTACAGTGCTGCTACCTGCTTAGACAAACAAAGGTTTGCTTTTCAAACCATATTGGTGTATCAGGCAAGCTGTATGTGGGTGTTTCAGTGGCTTTAACTGTGTGTGTGTGTGTGTGTGCGTGTGTATTGAGTGAGTGTTATTGTGTTGAGGGAGTATCTGTGTGTTGAGTAAGTGTTAACTGAGTGGTAGAGACTTTAGTGAGTGTAAATGTGTTGAGTAAGTGTAAACATGTTAACTGAGTGGTAGAGTCTTTAGTGAGTGTAAATGTGTTGAGGGAGTGTAAACATGTTAACTGAGTGGTAGAGTCTTTAGTGAGTGTCAGTGTGTTGAGTAAGTGTAAACATGTTAACTGAGTGGTAGAGTCTTTAGTGAATGTAAATGTGTTGAGGGAGTATCTGTGTGTTGAGTAAGTGTTAACTGAGTGGTAGAGTCTTCAGTGAGTGTCAGTGTGTTGAGTAAGTGTAAACATGTTAACTGAGTGGTAGAGTCTTCAGTGAGTGTCAGTGTGTTGAGTGAGCCTCATTGTGTTGAGGGAGTGTGAGTGTGTTGACTGAGTGGTAGAGTGTTGCAGCTGGTCTATAGGAGGTGTTTAGTTATAGTTCAGAGACAGTGAAGCAGACCTGTTGGCTCACATCCCCCCAACCCCCCACCTCCCCCAGGGTCCTCCTCTTTCCACTGAGACAGCGGCAGGTCCAGCAGTCAGCACAGCACTTCACTACAATGGAAATTGAATATATGAATATATGAATTCCTGATTGCCACCTGAAATATCTAATATCATTTGAGTTACACTCCTAATTTCAGCCTCTCCCCTCCAGCTCTGTCAAAATTTATGGTCCCATATTGTCTGATGAGAACATATATTATGATATTACATGTACATATAGTCAGCTTTATTCTAGTTTAAAATTGGCTGTGCTGTTACACATTGCTGTGTAAAGACCACTATGAAATTTAACGACGCGTGACGTCGAAGCTACTCAGCCCAGTCCTGGAGTGACATTGATAGCATCCAGCATGCAAATCCCAGGCCAGCCGCTGGAGGTCACGGCGAACGCTTCACCCAGCTTAATCACAGCTGACCTTTGAAAGGCATCGGTCAACGGTCTTGGCATTTCTGTGGA
This sequence comes from Albula goreensis, assembly GCA_022829145.1. Taxonomy (NCBI): domain Eukaryota; kingdom Metazoa; phylum Chordata; class Actinopteri; order Albuliformes; family Albulidae; genus Albula; species Albula goreensis. Next base: position 6,705,360 of record CM040741.1, on the reverse strand, counting down.
AGCAGAGAGTCCGTAGAACTGCCCGGTCATGCCAGGCTGGCCCGCGGAGATTTACAGTTTTCCAGGCTGTTGACGAGCCATGGCACCGGTCACTGCGTGGCAGCGATCTAGCCAAGCAGAATGTTCCGGTTTGTTGGTATTGCTCCCACGTAATCTTCCCTCATACATTTATAACCGCTTCTAATTGTTCCCCCTGTCTGAATTAGGCAATCAGTAATCAAGCAACTGAAGCTCTTTTGTACTTAGATGTGGAGGTGCCAGCTGGATCTCTTGTTTTTTTCCGAGCACTTAAACCAGCGTGTCACCCAAGCTCTGATTAGGGCAGCACTGCCTCCAACACACTCCGCTCTTTCTCTGTCCTTTCCTTTCCCCCATTGCCGATGACAAGAGCGGCAGTGTGTCGCCCAATCACCCGCTAAACGCCACTTGTGCTTTCGCCTTCTCCACGTGCCGCAATTACAAGGCCTTCCAGGAGAGGGCAAAATACCTGGAGTCAGTCGACATTTGCTCTAAACATTGACATATATATATATATATATTACATTACATTACATTACAGGTATTTGGCAGTCGCTCTTATCCAGAGCGACTTACAACACAAAGTGCATTTCTTTGGGGACGAGATTATCAAAGTGTTTGGGAAGGGTACAAGTCTCAAGTGCCAGTAGGGTTGAAAGGACTGAACCCTATGGATGACCTGTTGAGGGAAAAAGAAAACATAAGAAACAATTAGTACACAATAACTCTGGTACAACAATAGTAATAAGCAATATATATATATATATATATATATATATATATATATATATATATATATATGCAAGCAGCATATTTTTTTTGTCACAGCTTAATTTGTTATTTTTAGTTGAACTAACCAAAATATGTTTGTGAAGCAGGAAAGCAAAACCTGCTTTTAATTTAGTTTTTAACAACTGCTGTGCTTAAAATTGTCTCAACAGGCTTAAGACTTCATAAGCAAACATCAAAGCTACATAAACAAATGAAACTGAGGTTTCATTGCGGAGTAATACCTTTAGTGGCAGGTAATTACTGTGATTTAGGTTTTTTTTTTTTTAAGTTTTTACACATTAAACCTGTTAAATCAATTTTCTAAGAAATTACAGATCTACAGATCCATCCAAACCTACAGATCCATTTTTCTGTCTGTCTTTGATGGTAAAGTGAGTTTTAATAAACACATAAAACACATCCTCATGCATGGAGCCAGGAGGTTTAGTGCCATATCCTTCCACTATGAAATCCCCCTCAAGGGTGGAGTCAAGAAACTCAGTGCTACATCCTTATGCTGTGAATTCCCCCCAAGCATAGAGTTAGGTGCTCACATCTACACCCTTTTGAGTGTGAAATCCCCCTTCCGTGAGGATTCTGGCTGCTTAGTGCTACACCCCTCAGCCATGAAATCCCCCTCAAGAGTGGAGTTGGGCTGCACCCTGTCGCTGTGAAATCCCCCTTTGCGTGAGGATTATGGCTGCCCAGTGCTACACCCTTCCACTGTGAAATCCCCCTTGCATGCGGAGTCTGGCTGCTCATTCCGCCGGTTGATGAACAGTCACTTTCCATTTAGCGCTGCCTGTCATAGCTCAGTGAGCCTGAGTCGCTCCACAGAGACATGGCCAGATGGCCAGAATGTACGTATGTAAATGTGGGATTGTACACAAACATGTGTGTGTGTGCATGTGTGTGTATGTTTGTGTGCCAGGGTATGGGTGTGTTACTGTGCTGGTGTATGTGTGTTTGCTTGTCTACAGGTGTGTGTGTGTGCTAGTATGCTTGTTTGCAGGTTTGTGTGTGCGTGTTTGTGTGTTAGTATGCTTGTTTGCAGGTTTGTGTGTGTGTGTGTGTGTGTTGTCAGTATGCTTATTTGCAGGTTTGTGTGTGTGTGTTTGTGTGTATATAGGATCATGTGTTTATGTGTGCATGTGCAGGGATGTGTATAAGTGACCGTGAGTGCATGGATAAGTAGACTATGAGTGTCTATTAGTGTAGTTGTATGTGTATGAATGTGCATGCATGTGTATGCTTGTAGATTTGAATACATATGTGTGTGCATAAATCTGCATGGGACTGGGCATGGGTGTACATGTCTTACCCTACGTATATGTATCTATGAGTGCTTCCCCATGTGTTTATTTATAAAATGTTTGATTGCATATGTTTGTGTCAGAGTGTATATGTGTGCTTGTGGGTGTGGTGTGTGTGTGTGTGTGTGTGTGTGTGTGTGTGTGTGTGTGTGCTCATGACATCTGTCCCCTGAACATTGTTTAGTGCCGGTAAGTTAAGCACAGGCATGAAACGTTTGATCCTTTTGTAGAGATTCCAACATGCAATCATTTTTTTCAGATGACGTCCCCCCCCACACACACACACACACCTTCCCCCCCCCCCCAAACTCCCATTAAGCCCCAGCTATCACCATGTATGTGCTATTACTGTCTACCAAGCCGAGCAACTCCACAGTCATTTTCTAGACAGATGTGTGCAGCATTGTGTTGGTGGGCTTCGGATGCTGCCCACTCCATTTGTGAAATGTATATCGTAATATATGGGGACATTCTGCAATGACTGCATCTGCAAATATGTGTTCTGTCTTTTCCTCCCCGGAACACATCAATCCCACATCCCTTTACAGAAATGGACGCTGAAACTACAGCGTTGCCTGGATTAAATCAACGTTTGTCCTTATCTTTAGCTGAGGATTTCAGTCCAAGATGTTTTTACGCTGCCTGTCAAGTTCAGCTGTCGATGAAGAATTAACACACCGAATTGTAATTGTGAAGGACTAAAAAAAAAAACAACCTACTTCTCTCACCGTAATTAAACAAGTGAAAGGTAAGGACAAATGACTGAATCTAGGCCTGTGGCTTTTCTTCCTTCAAGAAGCACAGTTTTAGGAGACAGCTGGTGAACTTAAAGGCAGCTACTCACACAAATTGCAGTGCATCTCCATTATATTAAAAAAAATGCTTTTATTTTAGTCAGGAGGAAGGGGAGGGGGGGATGAGTAAATTGAGTGGGCTCTTGAGTGAGAGTGAATGAGGACATGCGTTTTAGTTTGAAAAACACACTCCCTGTCTACATGGTAGCAGCAATAGTCCCTATGGAAATCATCTGCGTAGTCAGCAGCCTAATCTTTTGGGAAAAAAAGCTTTACTTCAAACACAATGCTGTAAATCTTTATACAGTCTGCTCCCCGCCCACACAATGCCCGCCTAAAACCGCCATTGCTCTTTGTAACATTTTACATTGTATTCCGAAAAATATTAATAATAGCGTATGACAGCTGATGGATGCCATTTATGACAGTTGTTATGAGGCATTTAGCTTATTTGAGATGTTTTGCATTCATTACTCAGGCTACATAATGTTTTACGTCAATATGCTTGCATACTACCTGCAGTGTTGCCTTTATTGAATAGTATGGTTTAGTGTCGTTAAACGATTAGGTAACATCCGTGTTCATAAAGCATAATGGGAAAATGCGTCCGTATATTCATCAACAGAGCATCGGTTACTTGCAACTAATATTTATGTGAAGCTGTTCATATAAATTTGCATGACAAATGTTTGCAAGAACTCAACTTTAGTTAGTGTTGTTGGTCTTTTTTCCACTGGAAATCTAGTCACTTTTAAGCTAGATATTTTCCAAAGTATTACTGAGTGATTTATGAGAAATGAGAATGTACTTTGTAGTTCAAGGTCAACAAATAATTGTGGTTGTTGCTTCATAATGCAATACTTTTATTGCATGTACGATATAACATAACATCTATCCCAATGACTAACTTTATTTAATAATTCACATGACAATTCAAAAATCATTTTGAACAGAAATGTTGGTATATGTCAAAATATTGTGCTATGCCCACAATGACTTAAAGTGTCACTGACACGAACAATTTGTTTCTCTATGTACGCTTTTGTGGAATTATTCCATTATATCAAAATTAATTTTTCCATGTCTTGGTAGCAAGTAAATTGGAACATGCATAACCATAGAAATGTAAACTCAATGAAGTGTCAGATTTAAGTGGATTTAAATTGTTACAGAGAAAAAACACATTATATGTATCCATGTATCAGTATCATGTCACTGGTGACACATTTATGATTGTTTTTTTTTAATCCCGGTATGAATAGATCCGTTTAAATGATGGCTTTCAGATCACATCAACTGCAGCTAATTAGAGATGGATCAATCTAATATTTTGTAGTCTGTTTGGTAGAAATAAATGGACAGAAACATCTTGATTCGTCAAACGCTCACAGCTTGCATCTATTAGAATATATTGGTCAGATGGGGCTTATATTGCATAATATTGAATAGATATAGGCCATAGTTTTTAGAGGGGTGGAGGAGGTTTGTAGATACCTGTCATTAATGCTTCACTTCCTTGGTTCCTGGTCATGTAGGTGTCTGTTTACACTTACCTTTCCAAAATTAAAGGCCTTTCTTTGATCTTTGCGAATAAATCCTTTTGGACGGATGAGCTCTCCTTTGGAACTGTCACTTCATCTATTATTGAACGGCTGAGGAAATCTAAAAGAAAAGCAAAAAGAGTCTCACTCCCAGGGGGCCGTGTGGCGAGCAGACAGACAGACAGACAGACAGACAGACAGACAGACACCGTTCACAGCATCTGAAGGTCATCCGTCTGTCTTTATCTCCTGATGCCATTAGTGGAACCTTTTGCTGCATTATTTTAAAATTCATATACAAGCAGGAATCTATTCTGCAATAACAGTGTAATTAATGTGTAACTAATCAGTAACTACTATGTTTTACACCTTGACAGAACACTTGTACAAGCATATACAAATAGCACTGTTTATGACTATCAATCTGCCTCTAACCCAAATCCTGCATTCTTTAAATCCACTGTGGTTTTTAATTTCATTTTAGGAGTTTAATCTTATTTTATCTAAGGCTTTTTTCACAACAGCAGGGCCTGAGAACCTCCAGCCCCAGAGTAAATCTATGGCAACAGTGACTGGGAAAAACCAATGTGATATGTTTTCATAACAATGCGTAAGTCTGAGGAACCAGCTGGATTTTTACAGCAATTTGCTGTCTTTGATAATGTATAAGATCTTAGAATTTCCCATAAGCAAAAAAAAAACATCTATGTATGTGTATGTTTGTCTGTGTGCTCTTGTGCTTTCATGTATGTATCAAACTAAGCCTAGCACTGACTGCTCTTGCAGTATAAAGTCACTTGGGGGTGGGTCCAGATGTCTAAAACATGATTTTGCCTTTAGAAACTTTACATTTCTCATCTGAAAGTCACATAAATTGTCTGTCAGTGCAACTGACACAGCCGCCAGGGAATCCCCAACCAGTCATACAATGTCGGAAAAACTGTGTACGTTTGCAAAAACCAATCACATGAGTACCCGGACAGCTGGTACACATGGAAATAGATAACCCCATGTGTTTGTCACTCCATGTCATCGGTACAGGGGAAAGTGTGAGAGGCCGGTTCCATGTCTGTTCTACACATTGAAGCCTTGGGCTTACTCCGGCTATGGTTACATGTCTGTTCTACACAGTGAAGCCTTGGGCTTACTCCGGCTATGGTTACATGTCTGTTCTACACAGTGAAGCCTTACACTTGTTCCAGCTATGGTTACATGTCTGTTCTACACAGTGAAGCCTTGGGCTTACTCCGGCTATGGTTACATGTCTGTTCTACACAGTGAAGCCTTGGGCTTACTCCGGCTATGGTTACATGTCTGTTCTACACAGTGAAGCCTTGGGCTTACTCCGGCTATGGTTACATGTCTGTTCTACACAGTGAAGCTTTACACTTGTTCTGGCTATGGTTACATGTCTGTTCTACACATTGAAGCCTTGCACTTGTTCCGGCTATGGTTACATGTCTGTTCTACACAGTGAAGCTTTACACTTGTTCTGGCAGTAGTTATATGTTTGTTCTACACATTGAAGCCTTGCACTTGTTCTGGCTGTAGTTCCATGTCTGTTCTACACAGTAAAGCTTTGCATTTACTCCTGCTACCTTCCACATGTCTGCGCTGCTCCAGGATTATGACAGCAATGACAGTAGGGAAAAAGCACTGGGCACGTCTTCACTTTCAGCCACAATGGAGCGTAATTAAGCAGCGCCGCAATACCTAATACAGTCTGCTCCTCTGTTAATGATTGCATCCATGTATTATGCAGGACTTTGTTTAAGCTGTTATTCCACGTGGCGCGCGCCTTCATTTATTTTCATTACCGTGTTTCGTGGAGGATGAAGGTATTGTTGAAATCAGGTCTTCAGCTTCCCTCTGTGGGGTGTTTTTTTTTTTTTGCATCCAGAACCGGATGAGCTGTAAAGATGCATTGGTCGGTTCCTCATGACCAGCCTCTACAACAAATGAATGTCGATCAACAGACCCGCTGACCTGTGAAAGTGCACAGTACACTACATATATGGAAACAAGAAGGCATTTTTTATCAATTTTGCTGAGACAAGTGCTGAATTTTTACCACTTTTTAATACTATTTGATACAAATCAGTACAAAAAAAAAAAAAAAAATATTTCCGATTACATTACCTCACTCCAGAAAAATTAAGTCAAATGAAACTTATAAATGAAAGCAGATTGTAAACGAATATATTCCTCATTTCCTTAAATAATTGAGTAAACACAGAGGCCCTTGGGTGGCTAGCAGGATGGGGTCCAATGCTTGATTGACTGATGGACTAGATTGATGTATTAGTCATTTCAAATAGACTGTTCATCTAGTCCGAGGCCCCTGGCAACACATGGACACATCAAGGGTAAAAAAAAAAAAAAACAGCCCGGTGAGGTGTCGTGGACCGTTGTTCAGCTCGCGTGGTAAACTCGCCGAGGAATGTGACCATGTGAGCATCAGCGTGGATAATGCGACACGCCTGTCACGGCGCCATTCTCCCAGAGACCACTGGGTGTCATTCACAGGCTCAGTCCAGGCAAACGGATTCCCTGATCATATGTACAGATCAGCGACATAACGGTTCGCACGACTGGGTGGAAAAGTGAGGCTTTGCTTATTCACCCAGTGATTTTATGCGCAGGGTAGGTACGTAACAACAGCAATGTATAACAGAACGTGCACAGTCCGAATAAGTCAGAAATTACCAGAAAATTTTGTTTTATGGCCAAAATAATTCATAATTTAACTGCCATGATAGGCCTAATAATTGGATCATTGTGAATGTTCATTTACAATCTTTGTGGACTGAGGACAAAGTTGATACAACATCAGGACATGTCAATTGGGCCTTAGAAATCAGTAATAAGCCCATAAGAAGTGCATTCTTACTGTAGATTATACCAGAGCCTATGATACCCTATCAGTTGATGTACAGACTGAGAAAGAAAAGACTGACCAATCTGAACTAGTCTCCAGATGGATGATGCAAAATGGGTTCTCCTCAGTTACCCTCTGTGGTGAAATAAGTTCAAAGAAATGGCAGACAGTAAATGGAAATGGTAAAGGAATATTTTTTTTTCGTGTTGTCAAGGAATAATTTGTTCTTTACTCTGAAAACTGCCGTCCTTGAGGCAATATTTGATGACACTCACTAACAACATGGTGTAAAATTAATGAAAAACAAACAGAAGTCAGAGCAGCATGCACGGGCATTCTTCGGGGCGAGATTCCGGCTAACTCATCTATGCACGTTTGCACACCTGAGCAGGTAAACAAAAAGGGCTCATTGAGGACGGCGTCAGGTGAAAGACGGCAACAGCATGGCAACCTCGTAAGGCCCACTGAATGAGGAGAGGGGCACGTGTCTGTGCGGAATATGCAGCTGAGATCAGTGGAGATTTCCTTTGAGCTCCGCGGCTCTGCATGGTCCTTTTAGTAGAATGGGAGATGAACTTTAATCACACTTTGACTGCCCTTTTTATTCTTATACTTTTCAACAGTCTGATTCCCCCCTCCTCCTTTTTTTCCCTCTCTTTTCTTCCAAAGGCTCAAAGTGAACTCTGGAAATTTCCGTGGTCTAACATTTTTGCCTTTGAGTAATTAAAAATTCAAAGGTGTGACAAATTAAAATTAATGAGAATGAGAGATATCTTCAAGCCCCTGTGTCTTGTTTTGATGGATCCCTGACAAAGCTGGGTGCCAGTATTGACCAGAGGGGTATAAAAACAGGAGCCCTTGATTATACCATGTGACCCAACCAGTACGTCATATGGCCAAATTCGAAATTCCAAAAGGTTTAATTTACCATATGGTAAAAGTAAACATTTATCCAGTACCAAATGTTTATCATATCACAATTCTAATTATGAAGCATAATCAGAATATTATGTTTTTTTTCTATATCATTCAGTTCTAGTATATACTGTATACGTGTATGTATGTAGGAATGCATGCATGTATTTGTGTGTTTTGTTTTATTGATGGATTCCTCTGGCAGATTTCCATCCCAAGAGACTTGCAGATCCATCAGGATCGGCAGGACGTGAACGTGAGTACAGAACAGTGAGGAGGTGATATGATGATGTGGTAAGTGATGATATTGTAATTTCATATTTAGATCTTATGTAACTCGCTGCGATGACTGCGAGTGACTCAGTTGGGCTGCAGCGTGAGCTGCTCGGTCGTGTGTTTGGCAGAGCTGATCTCGGGCCTTACAGGAGAACGGCACGTCGCAGCCTCACAGTCTCAGGTTTAGCTCTCAGAGATTGATTGACAGGCCAGACCAGGAGGTTCTGTACTCTCTCTGTGTCCTGAGGGAAAGGACATGCTCTTACATAACTGAGTTTCTCACAGCTAATGTCTCCTAGAGAGAGCATGGGCATAGCCACACCTGATGCCTGAGTGTGGCAGAAAACCTATGTTTGCGTTTTGTGTTCCTCTTCTTTGTGTGTGTGTGTGTGTGTGTGTGTGTGTGTGATTGTGAGTGTCGGAGAAAAACATAGATAGTTTGGTTTTCTTTGTGTGTGTGTGTGTGTGTGTGTGTGTGTGTGTGTGTGTGTGTGTGTGTGTGTGTGTGTGTGTGTGTGTGTTGTGTGAGTGTGTGAGTGAGAAAAACAGTGAGTGTTTGGTTTTGTGTGGGTGTGTGTGTGTGTGTGTGTGTGTGATTGTGTGAGTGTCGGAGAAAAACAGTGAGTGTTTGGTTTTGTGTGTGTGTGTGTGTTGTGTGTGTGTGTGTGTGTGTGTGTGTGTGTGTGTGTGTGTGTGTGTGATTGTGTGAGTGTCGGAGAAAAACAGTGAGTGTTTGGTTTTGTGTGGGTGTGTGTATGTTAAAGAATAACAGAGAGCATTTGGTTTTGTTTGTGTGTGTGTTTGTAATAGAGACCCAGAGAGCGATTCATATTGAGTGTGTAGGAGGTACATTACAGGTGGGGGATGAGTTTGCCACAGGGGAGGTAGGCAGGTGCGCTTTTACCAAAATCCTTAAAAACATAATCATCAAGCTTCATTTTCCCATCATTCAGTTCTCTCAGATTAGACCCTTTAATTCGGTCATTATGTGAGCGGCAATGCTGTAATTACAAGGGCGAAACTGCACCTTCAAGGAGCTTTTAATCCACCTAATTTCTGTAAGAGTGTAAACGTGTTATACATTATGTAAAATTGATATGTATGGGGGGGGGAGAAAAGTCAAACATTGACATTTGCGCTGCTAACCCAGGTAAGGCTGGAGATGTAGTGTGACTTTTAACGGAAAGCTAATCCTGTTTGTTACTGCAGGAATTGCTGAAGCTCATCACTCAATAACGTCTGTGTCTCAGCGGTGTGTCCAGTATGGGCACCATGAAATATTACACCAAATGTGGACAGAGCGAGGAAACCAGCTCATTACATTTGATCACCGCTAAGCCTTATATGACATTCATTTCCCATCTGACTGCAAAGCATCATGGGTAAGGGGGCAAGACTTATGCATACAGAAAGGTTGTATTTGCATTCTTGGGAATTAGTGAATCCTGTTTGCACCTTGAAGGCTAACTCCAGCCAAACTTACTCCCTGGTTTCGCCCATATCTAGAAAATGTGAAATACTCAAATGAGAAATATTCATAAAACATAACCAGGACTTTATCGATTCATTTTTTTAGTAACTTCAGTCACTGGATTTTTTTGCTGTCCCAAGCTAGTGCAGTTATTGGTCCAAATCACTGAGTCACTGATACCACATACTTCCCCCTCTCCATTTTGGGTTCAATGTGCTCAGCAAAGTATTTTTTTGCAGATTTTAAAGATGTGATGTATCATTATCGTACATATAGTTATTGAGCAAATGAGGGGGTGTTACTCTTCCACTTCTGTGTCATAAATCTCTGGTTCTGTTTTAAAATAAGTTTAGGTGTAGTGGGCCTTTAATATTCTTCTTTTAATATTTTAATTCTTCCTTTGAGTATTTCCCATGATGCAAAGGCAGCATATTTAACGGCTTCTCTGGCCTGCTCAGACAAAGCATTTTGAATGGTGAATCTCAAAACGTAATTTGCATAAGAGCCTTTGTGACATAATTTGGCCTCCAGAGTACACTCTCTGTATTGGCAGAGAATATTTGCCTATGCCTCAATAAACTAGGGCCCAGGTTTTTTATTTTATGCTGGGAAAGCGCTGCACCTTGAGTAACATCTAATATTAAAATGATTCAAAACACTTCTGCATGCTGCTCCGCAATATTGTTTTAATATGAAAAATAACCCATATTGAAGAGAAATAAAATGAGAGTATGAAATATGGAAATATTTAAATGAATCTTAAACATATATTTAGATTCCAAACTTCTTTATCATAATATGCCAGTCCTAATATGTATTATAATATTATACATATACACTAAATTCAGTTGATGTAAAGAATTGTAACTTCCTAGACTCTGCACTTGGAAGAATAAACTTAAATCTCCATAAGTTTGAAATGGACTGTAAAATGTATGTTTTTATGGAATTTTTTAAAATTGTTACTGTATATCTGTATTATTGTTTTTACTGTTTATTCTTTGTTTGCAAAATAAAAACAAGCATTTAGCATAAACAAAAATAAAATAAACAAATTTTGCATGTGAGATCAAAAACCCCTTGAGGCTTATAAAGATAATTTACTGAAAGAGCAGCACAAAAAATTAAAACAAATTACGTCAATAAATAAATATTTAATCAATAACTTATGCACTCAGTAATCTAAATTAACTCAGTGGAGTGTGAAATCTTAACTTGAAATGGTGTCAGTGCAGCGGAGACAAACGCAGCAAAATGACACTACTGGAGACCACGGCAAAACCTCTGGGAGGATGGCGGGAAACGTGTCACCGCGTAGGTTCAACATCATGTGGCATCAGTTCCACATGACCTGCCACTTGTAGCCCGTGAACTAGCGTGTCATCTGACCACTGCTGTCACTGGCCTGAGTGTGAGGTTCGGCCCCCTCTCTGTAGCCTCTTTGAAGGCCTGTCCACAGGCCAGGCATTCACCCCTATGGGCCTCCGCACGGTCAGACAGACAGTGCGCTAATCGTTGCCGCCTATGCGCTAATGTGAGTCAAGGCACCCCGGCCTCTGACTGTGATGCTCTCTGCAGCTGAAAGCAGCATCATTTATGGACAAGTCAGTCCTTATCATCGTCAGTAGCGACGGAACAGTTTTTCCAAATTGAATTAAAGTCATTTCCTAAGCCCATTCAGTCATGGAAGTTAAAGTGCATTAGCACACTCTTAACACTGAGTAACAAGGCGGGGTCTGTGTCCTTAATGGCAGCCTACGTAATTAAATCTCAAATGTAATCATTTGCTGAAACATTCCTATTTTGCGATAGACCACTGTGTAATGCAACCAATGACCAAAATAATTAACTTAATTGAAGGAAATGCCTTTTAATTTCTTTACTCATAATCAGAAAGCACCACTTAGCATTTATCAAGTATAAAACATATGTCATTATTAGTGTCTGTTTTATAATTAACATATTAATACATACAGAAAAAACTGAGCAGCTTCTTTAGCTGTGTTCTGTTAGAAAAGTATAGTATTTGACCTGGGCCCTACCTTAGTCTATGACCATCACAGTAATAGTTATGGTTGGTAGCCCCATCATTGGCTGTAGAGTCCCCCTGAGAGAGAGAGGTTTCTCACCACCCACGGATGTCCTTGTCTTATTGCTCTCCAGTGACCCCTGCTGGTCAGTGTGGTATCCACAGTCCACCTGAACAGAGCTGCAGCTGCATTGAGCTCCTTTGACTCACATCTGTGTGGGTTCATCTTGTTGACTGTTTCATATACAGGCAAGAGCTGACATGGCACCTTTCAGAGGAGAGAGCGCGCGTGTTTGTGCTCCTCTGAATTTACGGGCAGAGGTTGCAGCAAATACTGTGGCTTAAAAAAAACTGGTCATTCCAAAGGGAAAAAAAGTCTTTTTATAAAACATTATATACAGCCCTGAAGGACTCCAAAGAAAGGTCGGCTCCGATATAGTTCCTTCCAGAAATCTGTGACTGCAAAGTTTCAGAGATTCACAAAAAGAATCACCAAAACTCTCTTTAGTTATGCAAGCACAGAATATATTACTGAAAATTTGAGCTGACATGTAAAAATATGCTGTGCTTTCACAGATATAGGTTGGTTTAGGTTTTATTGTACTTTTCTCATATTCTTAATTTCAGGAGTGAGTGACTAATATCCATATTCAGTGGAAAGAAGAACAACACCTGAATTCAGAGACAGTAAAATCGTGATAAATTTATGTCACTGATTGCTGCAATAGTTTTCATTGATAATTGCATCGGTTGATGATTAAATTTTCTTCGGTTTTGTCAGTTTCCACACTCTCCTGTACCCTGTGGCGGTGCTGCTTGTTTGTGTTTGTTTGCAGTTGACATTGGCATTACCTCATTATTCACCAGTCACCGGCGAGTAAAAGGACCCTTGATGATTTTTCACACTCCCCAGTCTCAGTAACATAGCACAGCAATTAATAAAATTAAGTTGTTTTTCCAGCCTGAGGTCAGTTCACACTTTGTGGTGCTTGTTTTTGTGCTTGTACAGCGCGTTAGCAACAAAGAAAAATGTAAACAAATGTTGCTCTCCTCAGTGGGGCCGGCAATTTCTGATTTCCCATGGTGCATCTGGGCAAGTTGGAAAGATCATTGGCTGTTTATTTTAAGATAATAACAGAACGTTGAAATGCTCCATAGCACCACGGGAAATACTGTCTTGAGCACAACCTTCCCTTGTGAACGCCCCATTTTTACAGCTGGATAAATGTTATCAACACCGAACGCCATATGCCATTTAAATGGTCTGTAATTGGATTTTAATTCCTTTGATTGAGGTGCCCGTCTTGATGCCTTGATTGGCATCAGAGAGCAGAATCCTGACGCTTTGTGAATAGCCAATCAAGAAACCGCTCCCATGGGTTGATAGTAACCTTGCCTTGTACGAGGACAGAATAGTAAAACCGCAGTCCAGAGGCGGATAACTGATAACATCTCTGATTAGTCAAAAATGGGGAGTCTGGCATGTTTATCAAAACACAGCTATCTTGTCATTTCTGACTGCCATTCCCTGAACTCTCTGTGTCATAATTAATAGTGATTTCATAGCTGTGTGATGACAGTTCAATTACAAGGAAAGCATTACCCTCAACAAAACCATGCCTCACTTTGCCTCTCAACTGATTCATCCTTCGTATCGATCCGCAACATTCAAAATTTGTGCGATGCTGTGATTGACAGTTTGCCTTTGAATATTTCATAACAGTGAGTTACTTTCTGTTATAAGAGTGGAATGAGGATGTGCTGCATGTGTGTGCTGCGGTTTGGCACGTTAACACCGTCCCCTGTGAAACAGAACTTGCTTACCTTTCAGTCTGTGACTGAAGCCCTGCCATGTTCTCATTCTTTATTAGCTTCATTACTGACCGCATAAAAAGCGCGTTTATAACACCACTCGATACGTTGTCACAGCAATGGGGCAAACATTGCCGAGGGAGACTAAACTTGAATTCACACAGATGCTAGTCTTGCTTCATTATTGCACTGCGCTAAATCGATGCTCAAAGTCTTGAAACAAGGTTGTTTAAATCGGTCTTGACTGCATGCCATTTAATAATAATTATTAAAAAAAGAGAATTTTTAATGTTTGTCTTCAACGCTGCTCGACTATTAAGATAAGACTCTACCCTAAATGGTTACATTAAACAGAAGGCAGAATTATCTCTTACCATCACTAGAAATAAAAAATAAAGAAAAAAAGGCTATATTTTTTCACCTTTTCACACCTCTGAAAATTGGGGCAGCAGTATCTCTTTACCGACTGAAACTTGTTAGTTATCTCTCGCCTAAATCATCGATTGCTCAGAAGCCCAAGCTAGCGTTCCGAGACGGTATCATTTATAAGACACACCACCTGGCGCATCTGAACTCGCGTAGGAGTCCAGCGGATTTCATTATGGTCGCCGTGTGCCCTGAATATTTATTCTGGAGAGAGGCAGTGCCGCCTGTGTTTAGCGGATGACTGTGCTGGCTGAGGAAACGCGAGCCTCCTTCTATTGCGTGAGCTTACTCAGTCGTGATTCATGGTAGCCCATCAGTCATGAACAACGTTTCAATTGGGTGGCAAGAGGTGTCGCATCCCCTCAGGGATGGCACAGGTCATCTCTGATGAAGCTTGGAACAACGTCCACCACGCACTGTAATATAATAAGGCTTACCTCCTCTATAATATGCATTGGATAAAGGGAAAGTCCCACGGGAGCTGGTTTGTATATTTTTTTTATTTTTTTTCGGCTCAAGCGATGATCAGACACTGAGCGGAGCTTGACGGGGTGGTGCGGCGAACTGAAGGCTGACTCTGGAGACAGCTTGGAATCACATTATTTCAGACATTACCATTAATGCTCCGATTCTCCCGAGGACCAGGTTATGCCTCAGGAGAGTCCGAAATACCCTCGCTGTCAGAACGCTGCCCTTCTCGGCAAATGAGGTTGAAATTCATATCATCTTGACTTTAATCTAGAGGTTGTCAGCAAGCCAGTTTAATTATGACCGATTGAGAGAAGGGAGGGAGGGAGGTGGTGCTGGTGCTGGTGCTGGTGGTGGGGGAGGGTTGGATAAGGGGGGGCGGGAGGTTGTGTGCAGAGATTAGCAATCAGCTTTTCAATTAGGAGGCCAAAAGTAATTACACATTTCGGGTGTGTCGGGGCCCTGGTCTTTATTTTAATCGTGCCTTTAAAGAGGGACCTTGAGAGATGTGGCTTGGGACGCCAGTGTCTGCTGCTCTGTTGTTTCCTTTGGTCCCCCCCACCCCAATCCACAACGCACCCCCTTCCCCCCAACACACACACACACACACTCACATACACAGCCACATGAATGACTCTGTCTTCAGGCAAGTGCATAGAAGTGTAAAGAATCCATCACATGAAAGTAAATTGGGACAGGGAGATCATTGGGGCTGTTAGCTGTCTTTCTTTCTGCCGAGTTATCAGGGGAAATAAAACAGGGTGGCCAAGGATTAGTTAAAGAGGATTATGTTTGGGGTAGAGGGAAAAAAAAAGGAAAGAAAAAAAACAACAAAAGGGAGGGCACAATTAAAATGGCTTTATTAGACTTTAGTTAAATGTTTATTGAAAAGGGGAGGTGGCAAAGGGGGGGAAAGCACAAACCGCACCAAAGCAGGCGCGTCTCATGACGCCTTTTCTCGACCTTAACAAAAGTCAGACCATGACCTTTCATTTTAAGCGGGTTGGAAGAGGAGCTCTGAGGCGCGGATTGTTTTCCACGCGGTATTGTTACATTATCAGCATGCTTAGCCGCAAATTAAAGAGGGGGCTCCCCCTCAGAGGTGAATTAACGGCAGCAAATTAAAGCCTCAACTCGGCTGGCAGAAAACAAGCTCTCACATAAGACTCCAGGAACCAGCACAACCCAACACTAAAGCCCAAATCCCTAAAATCCAAACTGCCTTTGTTTGCTTCAGTGAACGTCCTTGCCCAGGGAGATTTGCACAATGCACATCTTTCCACGTTAACCAATCACGCAGCAAGGAGTCGTTTAGAATAAAGGGTCCGGGCCAATGGCGGCGCGCTGCCCAGGAATCAAACCCACATCCCTCTGCAAACAGTTAACCTTCCCTTATGCCGTAATCGACAACATCAACATTAGTTTTCACCGTCATGCAAACATAACAAAAATGCAGTTTTACAACATGGAGATGAGTTATTCAAACCTTCAAATGAACATATATTTATATTAAAATATGCGGATACATTTTCTGTGCAGAAAACAAGTTTTAGTTGATTTTAAAAGCTGGAAAAGTCATCCAAAAAAAGAGTATTCATGACATTGCCTCTGTCGACCTTTACGCTGAAAAGGCATGTCAGCAAATTGCATTAAGGACTATGAAGGCATAACTACATTGAGCTTTTTTAACAAAGTATGTGCTGACCCCAGATTGCTAAATATTTTAAACTTTAAATATTTAAACAGAGGTAAATAAATACTCTTCAGAGTATAAAGGGCATAACTATTTGAGTATGTGTCTTTATGTGGGTCTGTGTGTGTCTAACAGAGAGACATTATTGGCTTGCACAAAGCTAAAGTATGAAATAAGAACTACTATATCTGTCAGTCTTATCGTACTGTAGGTCATTACATGATCACTGTGAATCCAATAAGCTGAAGTCTGTTCTCATCTACATGTTAGTTTATGTGCAGCATATTAAATGTAATAAAAAAAAGTCTCAGAGGTCTTTATGATATTTTATATAGTCATTGAATGGTTCCATATATCAATATGCTGTCATTTGCGTTCATATGTAACAACTGTAACCTTGTGTGAAACACTTAGCTGTTAAGACTAAGATGTTCTCGTTAACTTCGACGGTAGTATTGCTTGAATTATTCTAAAAATTAATTAAACCTCATAATCAACTTTTTGCTCTATTGCTGTGGCTTTGATGAAGAGTAGATAGGCTGTGTTTTCTCTGAGGTTGTTAATTGTATTTCGGTCATGAGACAGACGTTTGCTTTTCGGTCCCCATTCATTTTTCCTCCTCGCCTTGGTTTGCTTCAGAAGGAAGGGGGTGGGGGGGGCTGTGTGAATTATTATGCAAATGCATTTATTACCTTTCAACTTGAAACAAAAAGATTTTTTCAGACACCACAGCTTAGACACGTTCAGATCAAAAGTGTCCCAGTGTGTCAACATTACAGTGATACAAACGACTTTGTGAAGCTTATCCTAACACCACCTTTGAAAGCAATGTTTTGCATTAATATAAAAAATGAGAGCTGGAGATCTTGTATAAATAAATTTATGATAATGATATGGTTCTCTTTTCATTATTAACAAATCAGTCAACAAAAAGCCTGGAAAAAACTGTCTGGATGGCAAAAGAATGAGTTTTTTGTTATGTGTTGTTTTTTTTTTCAATGACAGCTATTCATTATAATTCATAATGACCTTCTCGATGTTTTATGAGAATTATGCACAGTTGTGAAGTGGATTGATGCGAATACGATAATGATTTCAGTTCAGACAGAGGACGTTGTCACTGTGAGTGTTCCTGTGAGGCCAAACTAATTGAGTGTCGTTTTCAGTGGGTGTCTTTAAACTGTGTGCGTAACAGATAAAACATCATTACACTGTTCCCTCTGTTTTTTTATCCATTTTAAAAAGAAATAGGTTATGAAATATATTGGTTTTCCCATCATAATATCGGTCCACAACACCCCACTCCATGTTGCCTATGTTAAATGAGTACCAGCCTAACACCGCCTCATTAAAGCCCCAGTCAGCTTCGTTAAGAATTCTGCAAACGCATCCCTGTCGCTTGGAGTGTGTCTATTGCTGTGCAAATAGTTCAGGCCAGTTTATTTCCTGCCTCCATAGTCGGCTTGGTTTATGTTTCTTGTGGATTGCAAGCTCGAGCTGGCTCCCCGTTTGTCACCTTTAACATGTTCTCCCATCCACTGTCTCTCCTCCTGTGAGGCGATAATGACATTTAAATGAATTGATGCCATTCCTGGCTCCCTAAAGATCATTTGCAAGGTTGGCTATCTGTACCTTCATAACAGGAGGTAAAACCCATCCTCACAAAGCCAGACATGTACTATCACAGTCTGCTGTGCATCCGTTCTTTTTCTTTTTTTTTTCAAAGCAATTAGATTGGCATGATGGGAATTCTCTTTAAGATGGATCATTTCCCCCTCTTCTTTCTTTCCCGAATCTCACCGAAAGCACCGAGAGCACCGACACGAGCTTTCATTAGCGTTGCTTAAATAAATGACGCGACCAAAGACATAATGGCGAGCTCTTGACGGAGGGTCCGTATCGTGGGCCGGAGCCTTTAATTACGCGCTGGGTATTCTGCAGAGTGTAGCATTTTCAATTATCTGAAGGTGTGGTGGTAGAAATGTCCTAGAGGAAAAGAAACAGGAAGAGACATCTGCGCCGTGGCCTAATTAATGGATAGTAGTTTTCTGAAGGAAGTAATGACTTCCTGTGTTTAAGTAACTGAATATGCTAATCATTTAAACATTTTAGCATGCATATGTAACTATCTGAGACCTATTGCTATTATCACTGTTGAATTTCAGTGGGTGGGAACTACCAGATGTACAAAGTTGCTTACACAGCAGATGTTTAGTACATTATCAGCAAATTCTACTCTTTAAGTGAAGAGAGACACTGCTTCATCCTTTCATATGGACACTATCTAACCACACAGATTGTGTACTGTGTTATTACAAAGCACTATTCCCACACATCTTTTTAATTTAGTCATTCACAAAAGCATCATGAATCAATACACAGAGTTAATGGTGGATTGTCATGTTACTGAAAAGCTGTATTGAGAACAATTTACAGCAAGCTCTCTGCTGTTTACTGTAACCCGTAGCGTCTACTCCATGCCTTAAAATCTGCCATAACATCACGTACAGTTGCTATCATTGTATAAAACAGACTGAAGAGCTATCACACTTCTGATCCAGTGTATTTGTGCAACAAAAATGTTTCCATTTCAGGCTTGTATCTGCATAACATCAGCTGTGGCAACACTTTATAGGTGATTCGGGGATTTTGCTCTTTTTCCACCTTTCCTTTATTTTGCAGGCCCCCACAGAGAATATCCGCTCTCTTCATTCTTCATTTCAAACCTTGAATGTATCACCTACTCATCTTCAGCGCCCGTGTCCCTGGTGAGCCACCGTATCTTACCACGATCATCAACAAACCTCATTTTTGCCTCAGCCGTTCCCTGTTGTACAGAAGTGATAAACATACATAACAGTTGTGCTGTGATGTGTGTAGCACATGCTAGCAACCCCTGACACAAAGCAGAATAATGGCCCGCAATGAGAGAAAAGAGAAACTGGTTCACTGGTGCTCTGTCATAGCCTCGCGTGAGCTGTTCCATTAATGCAGTGTTCTCCCCTCTGGGAAAAACTCTCCACCTCCACCCTGACGATCTACTTCTGGTTACAGCATACCCTCTGGGGATTGGGCAGCTTAGAAAGTGAACATCATCGGACGTGACCAGATAACTTTATGGCACTCAGGAAATGCCACATTTTCACCAAATCTTCACTGTAATCACTGAGAATTTGCCAGCTTTAAATAACCAGCAGTAAATTACCAGCTTACTAGATAGCCCTCTGTGTTTTTAAGTTAGCTCAGTAACTTACATCTCCGAGGGTGCTGGTTAGGTTGTGTAAAATTTTAAAAGCTCCCCATGTTTTTTTCAAAATCTATGACCATCAAAGATATTGATGTTCTCATTTTTAATATGTTGACTGTATATGTATTGGGAGATACTACTCTCAGACGTGATTTACTTTATTTATTTATTTATTTTTTACAAACAATATTGCTGTTAGACAATGAGTCAATGATCTCGTGTTATTACATTATTACATTTTTATTTGCCTTACAGCTCTCTCAAGTTCATGTTTACCCAGAATGACTTGCAATTTCCCATCAGCTTTCCTCAGCGGTGGCAGTGAACTTGCCTCCAGTGATGTAAAATGCTTTGAGATTCAGAAAACAGCAACAATAAAATGAATTTTACAATGTCTTCATCACATCTAACATTGTCACTGCCATCTTCTTCATCTTATGCCTCATCATATTCCTCTCCATCGTTTACTCCTCTTCCTCAGTGTTCCTATTTTAAATATGGCTCCGTGACTATCTGTGCTCTCTCCTTCACATAACTAGAGTGAGCAGAATGGCAGCTTCTGCGTCACAAAGTTACATCAAAGGACTTCACTCATACCCTGGCCCAAAGCAGGGCCTGTTCCCATGGGGGACATTTTTTCGAGGTGTCACTGTAGCAAACCAATTTTTGAAGTAACTATATTAAGGTGAGGGGGGGGGGGAACAGTTTTTGGTGTCACTGTTGTGGGTGTCATTGCAGGTAACATGTTTACACCTGTCTCGATACTGGGTTGTTTCTTTGTGTCTGTGTCACAGCGTTGTCTTAGCAGGTTCGCGCCTGATGCGGTTGATTTTTCGGAGGGGAAGGCGCATTATCTGCCGCAGAGCTTCGGAACAGAAGTGCGTTATGGGTTTATTAATTGAATTAGGAATGGGGCCTGCAAGAGGTATAGCAAAGCAAATTGGATTCTGATGAACTCAGCAGGTGAGCACATCAACAGGTGAGTACACCTGAGTCTAGTATTAAACCGGATTAGATCTAACTATTTAGGTTTACTTGATTATTTTCAATTGAGTATTATGTGTAAAATATGGTGTGATACTATAATATTAACTTTTCAATTACTGTATTACTGTTACTATTGTAACACAAGGTTTCGACAAACACAGAGACACATACACACACACCTGCATGCATGCAGACAAACATGCACACACACATGCACACACACACACATTGAGACACACACACACGTACACATGCATGCAGACACACACAGAAGAATTACAAATGTCAGTTGGGTTTTAGAAGGGTACAATTTTGTCGGTTGGAACTGAGTTATATTTTTGCGCTGTGTGTTTTTGTTTTCACCCTGAAATGAGTGGATCTGTTTGTATTAAAATACTATTGTTGAAGCAGGTCCACTTTGAGTGACTGCTCTAGTTCAGATTCTTACAATATCTCGCAAGTGAAACAAAAAAAAAATACACTCACTCCAATCACTTTCAGCGTGTGCTCATTCAGACGTGTGATACTGGTGTAGGCGCCCGATCTTTAATGCTCAAAATAAATACACAGGGTTTCAAGATGAGGACTTTGAAGTAATTTCAAAAGGATACAGATTTTATTTTAAGACTAAGTAATTTCAACTGATTTGGCCTAAAAAAAAAGCTATGGCCTTACACAAGCTGCAAGATATTGCAGGACTTATTTTTTTTATTTTTATGTAGTGTCCTGGTGTGCTCTGTAATTCATGTTTTGAATGTGTTGCACCAACATTTACATTATGGCTTTCTGCTGATTCTCTTATGGATAGATTAGAGTCGCACACCATTTAAACAGCTGTACATTTCCTGATGCTATTCAAATAAAGTACATTGCTAAAGGGCAAAACAGCAGAGCTCTACCTGAGAACTATACTCACAACATTCTGTTAAAAGCCCAGCACTCTTTTATTACCCATTATGCTACACTGCCACCTCACACGCGAGGACACATTATGCAGACGATACAAACAAGGCTGAAATAATGACTAACCATTCGAAATAAAGGATTGCTGTGTGTTCGCTTCTCAAACACCCCTGGAGGAATGGTGGATCCAGCTGACTGGCTTCTGATCTCTCGTCTCTCCCGCTGTTCATTAACGTCGTTCTTAACGTCGGTGAGATTAAGCACAGCACAATGGGACACAAAAGACCGGAAATGACTGGATCTGTTTGTATAAATGCATTATCGTTGAAGGCGGGCTACTTTGAGTGACTGCACTACCTCAGATTTTTACAATATCTTGCATGTGAAATTTAAAAAAAAAATACACTCACTCCAGCTACTTTCAGCGTGTGCTCATTCAGACGTGTGATACTGGTGTAGGCGCCCGATCTTTCATGCTCATTCCACATTCCTCTGTAGACAAATGAGAGATCTGCTCACAAACCTATTCTGATGGTATATGAGATGCATGGCACATCCACCCTTAAATAGCACACTCAGGACCTTTAACATTAGACACCTTTCATCAGTCATACAAGGAGGGGAAATTGCTTTGTTAGCTGAAACGTGGCATTTTACTTCAAAATATGAAAATCTATTCAGCCAGGAGAACAAAGGGGGGAAAAATATGACAAAAGATATAAAAAA
This sequence comes from Albula goreensis, assembly GCA_022829145.1. Lineage (NCBI taxonomy): Eukaryota > Metazoa > Chordata > Actinopteri > Albuliformes > Albulidae > Albula > Albula goreensis. The sequence goes on along the minus strand of CM040741.1, from coordinate 6,683,092 downwards.
AACTGCTTCCAGGCAAGGAGCTGCATTTCAATATACAGAAGATTTCTTTGAAGAGTAAGATGTTTGAAAGATGGAGATGGCCAGATTCTCACCTGTGCCTTACTGATTGGCTTCTGTCAGTTCCAGTCTGGCCATGATGTGTGATATTCCTTACGCTTACTTTGGCAAATTCAAGGAAATGTTTTTTTTTCTTCTTTCATTTTTTTTCACTATTTTCAGTGTTCATCAATTTCATAATAGCAGCCAAGAAAAAAAGGCATACAACCTCAAAAGAGAGTAGGCGCTATGGTTGAAATGCTCTCACATTCCTATACTCTAAATGATTTGCAAAAGCTTTGAAAATATTCCAGCAATTATAAAAATTATATCTGGAGTGGTGTAGAAGCAAAATGTTCTCACTTCCATTTCATATTTCATAATGGCCTTTGATTATGTTTTAAATGTGTTTTTAGGCATTACTTTCATATTCTTTAGGTTTTATTTTCCCTGACTTTTCCTGAGTTCGATGCTCAGTAATCAATAGAAAGTTTTTTGAAGTTTTATAAGTCTGACTGGAAGCAGAAACAGAATGAATATGGGGTGAGCGTTAGTGTACGACTCATCTCTACCGCCACCGATGTGGCGCCCACTTGGGTGATGTGCAGCAGCCATTTTGTGCCAGAAGACAAATCACATACCAGCTGAGTTAGAGTGGGAGGGAACTATTCATCCAGAGATTTTTCAAGTAACCTGAGGTCCTTTGGTTGGCTCGCACTATAAGAAATTTATTTGGGAAGTAAGCGTGAGTCCTGAAACTTTGTGGTGAGTCTCAGCTGCATTATTACCAACCAAAGGTCCACTTTGTGCGCCCTGAGGTCTGGGGTTCGATTCCCGGCCTCGCCATTCCCAGATATGGTCAGAGGTCCCATTGGCGAGGCAACAATTGGCCAGCCTCGCCGGGGCTCGATACGGGATAAGCTGGCCTAACTTTCTCCATTGTCCTAATCACAATAGCACTCAAGCTGTCATGCTTGGGTGCCTGCGGCGGCATGAACCGACTGTACACTGACTAATCTTCCTCCGACGTCATAGGCAATGCGGTTGGTGGTGTGGCCGCAGCGTGAAAAGAAGCGAGAGCATCATCACGTGACTCGGAGGTGCTCAACCTCTCCTCCCACAGCTGTCAGGGCGGGTGCTGCGGTGAACCAGTTCGGTTGAACATTCGGGTTTGGAAAAATCGGGGAAAAAATAATTAAAAAAATAAGGTCCACTTGCCCTTGCCTTGCCTGGGTCAGTTATCAGTTAATCCACTTAAATCTGTATGTCTTACCACTATTTAGCAGCTGCCTGTGGTCCATCAGGCATATGTGGATACAGGGATCGGGTATATGTTAATTTAATCATCCATTGATGACAAAGGAGGATATAAGTGCTCTGCAGTGCTTCTGCAGTATGGAGAAAAGCAAGCGGGTGGAGATTATTCATCGTGTCATGTCTGTAGCCACTTAGCCTGCTTTGTTTTCATTTCCATTTCGTTTCATGTACTTTTGTTTTCGCCTTGCGTGTTCATTCTGCCCTACCCACTGTTTCCCTACCTGTTAGTTGATTGCTTATGTGTTTCACCAGCCCTGCTTGTTCACCTGTGTCTCGTTGTTTGTTAGTCTGTGTTTTTATACCCTGTTCTTTCTTTGTTCGTTGCTAGTTCATCTTAGTGCCTTGTCCTGTTTCGCAACCCGCCTTTTCCCCTGTGCTCTGCCTGCCAGTTGTTGATTCCTGTTCTTGTATTTGACCCTGATTTTTGGATTGTTTGCCGAGTTTTTCTGGTTTTGACCTTTGCCGGCCCGCTTGCCTTTCTGCTTTTGGACTGTGATTTTGTGCGGCTGCCGGTGTCTCCCTGGTTTTCACCCAGCGTGTCCCGGACTTTTGGTTTTCGAGGCTGGTTGATAAACATTTGTTTGTTATTCATTTCTGTCTGCGAGTGAGTCCCTGTCTGATTTGTGACACATTCGTAAGTGATCTGGTGCCTTCAGCTGGCTCACACAGTAAGACCATGAGACGTTTCAGAAGCAAGCACAAGCAACTTGGTGAGTCCCAGATGCTCCAATTTGGTAAGGCAGCAACTGGCCTGGCCCCCAAGGACCAGATGACAGTGAACCGGTTACATAACATTAATGACATTTGTTAGACGCTTTTATCCAGAGCGACTTACAAGGCAAAGTGGTACAAAAAGTGAAAAGATAACCCTAGAGAGGGGTAAAATCCCAAGTGCCAAAGGTGATCAAATAGATTAGGACTCCCCTACCGACTATCTAAGGAGAAAATAAACAGCCTAGGTTAAAACAAATCACAGTTTCACAAGAAGCAAATAAGGGTAGAGACATTACAAAGAGCAAGGGAGGGGAGGGGAGAGCTGCAGCCTGAAGAGGTGAGTCTTCAGTCTGCGCTTGAAGGTGGCCAGTGTCTCTGCCGTTCTGACCTCCGTGGGAAGGTCATTCCACCACCGGCGGCCCAAGACGGACAGCTCTTAAGTCTCATCACTCTCAAGCAGCCACTCCTGGACAATCAGGCATGTGTGTGGGTGCACAAATCGAGCATGTGCCAACATCCTCATCATCCAATGACAAAGGCGGTATGTAATCACGGGTGCGTCTGGAGTGTGTAGAGTAGCGACGGGCTGCAAACCTGTGAATCGGAGCGGTCGTGTGCTCCAACCTGCTGACTCAGCTGCAGAGGGCTGCTGCAAAAGGCCGAACAGCTCTGGTGAGAAAAACGGGGGGGGGGGCGGGGAACACAAGTACAACAATGCACCACAGAAACAGGCTCAATGTTTAATTTGGGAGGGTCTTGCATCAAGACCTTTAGATATTGAGGAAACACTGAGGACAAGGATGGAAGATAAATATTTTATATATAATATATATCTATATATATTTTAAAACCATTCTAGACAAGATGCTTTTATGAGAAAATCCATCTATCTCCACAGTCTAAATAGAGACCATATCCTGCCTGACATGGGGCTGCTCTCCAACCCCACACATGCTGTGGTTATCCCCCCTCTTATCTCTGCGGCTCCCTGGAAAGAAAGGAGCACCATTTTGGCTCTTATACCAAGATAACGTGTTTTTAACATGTTTTTGTTCCTCCCAGACGAATGGCGGAAAAGGTAAAACCCTGCAAGAGATAATTCTATCGAATTCACATTTCCAAGCCTAGTGGTTAAGCAGGCAAGTCGAGTGATTGAATGATCGGTCAGAGAAGCATACACACACACACGCACACACACACAGTGCATGCACACACATTTCGGCTCTTCGATTTCACCTGAGAAATGAACGAACAGACCATCTTGCCAGTGGAGGCGTGCCTCGGCATGGATAAGCTGCTCTGAATACATTAACCTTTTTTTCTCATTTAGTTTTTTGTGACGACCCTTTATGGTCTGTTAGAAAATGAAACCTGGTGATGGGGTGGAGTTGGGGTTAGGGAGTGAATGGGGTGGGTGAGGCAACTGCCAAGTCTGTGGTCCTGGGGAATAGTTAATTATCCACCCAAAGACACAAAATAACAGGTGTTAGTTTGGGAAAAAATGATCTTGTGTTTCACAAACATGCCATACAGTATGATACACCTGACATGACTGTGAAACAGTGTGTTGGGCCCGGCACCATACAGTTCTTTAAGCATCAGCGTTTTCCCTGTTAATTTGGTTGTTTTTAGCATTTTGTTTTCTTTTCATAGTATTCTTTCTCAGGTGGCCTGCACTCATGCCCAACAATTGTTGCCTCCAAAGTCAATGCGAGCTGTCTGGAGTCGGTGGAGAAATGAAAGAGCGATCTATCTGCTGGCAGAAAAAGCGCTGTAATTCACCCTGTCTGCACTCTGTGGTTTTGACTCATTCCAGGTTTCGCACTGGAGGGTCTTCCACGCCGGCTTCTGACAGATGCTAGATTTTTGCAATGGCTTCTGTGGCATTAGATTAATAAAGTGCTGGAGTCCCCCGTCTGAGCCTTCGCCTTCATCAGGTCAATTTAACAAGCCCTGCCTTTAAGAGCTATTGGCTTCATTTCTTCTGCTGTACACCACATACTGTAGGCTAGTGATGGAACATTTTTAATCAATAGTTTTTTTTAGAAGAATGTCTGTTGCCACTCCCACAAATAACCCTACAACCACCTTCAGACTTTTTCTGTAGTCTAAAGTAACTTTATTTCCGTACAACTGTTTTCTTTTTTAGCTGTGTTCATACAATCATAATCATAATTCACTGTTATTCATAATTCCACACTGCACTCATAATTAAATGAACAGATTCACACCAGTGTTCACTATTGGTATCAGGACTATTTTTGGTGATTCATGCAACCCTATAGTAGCCCTGACATGGAAGCAATATGTGTGTTGTATTGAGCCTTACGGTTGTACACTGGTTTTGATAGGTATCTTAAGTCTTTAGTTTCCTGATTTTTTAAAACCATCTTTCCAGAAATACATTAATTCTGTTCATATCATATTTGTGCCTGACCCCGGAAAAGCCCTTTTAGCATTAGAAAATGATTGTGCACAGTCAGTATACAGGGTCGTTTGACAGATTTTATGATTTGTTAGGTCCTGATGCGACTTCTCAATATAAACTTAACTGTGACGGGATGCCTTGGTCCATAAAAGTGTTAATCACGGAGCGCCACGTTTTACAGTGATTAAGCTGCGGATGCCTGTTTCTGCCTGAGCGCATTTTCGATGTCCTCTCTCCATCACCCTGGTGACGCAATCATCCGCCCTACCTCCGGTCCTCCTCCGTCACCCCTCACTGGTCCAGGCCCCACCTCTTTGGGGATGGATGGGGAGAGGTCTGGGGTGGTGGTGGTGGTGGTGGTGGTGGTGGGGGGGTGTTCTCTGGTCCAAATAATCAGGCCAGAGTTGCACCTCACAGATGGATTCATGAATTTGATGCTGTTGCACCTCCTGTTGAATAAATGCATTTCCTAGAAGTTCCTTTGAATTACAAGCGCCTACTAAATCTGTGAAACATGTCTCAAGCCGGGTTGTTTACGGTGCCATGTTTGGGCATGCTACGTTTGTTTAATTACTCAGTACGAGTGTTCTGACCTTTCTAAACACATAATTTAATGAGCAAAAACATTCCCCTTCTTCCAAGATGTAGGATAAAATATTTTCCAATATACAATTAAAATGTTTTGACTTATTTGAATTAAACATGAAATTTGCACTTGACATTCAAAACAGCTGCATAGCTGTGTTTAATTTGAGTGTGGTGTTTAATTCGAGAGGTGCGAAAGTTGAATGAAAGTTACATTTATGCAGTCAGTTTTTTCACCTTAAAATCAGCATCAAAATTAGAAAAAAAGAGGCTCTTGGCAAGGTGATTTAGTGGTGTTATCAAATTCTTTCCAATCAGTGCTGCCTAACAGCAAACCAACACACCCTCCAGTTAGGCAGCACAAAAGAGTGGGACCCCAGCCATAGGGCCATGCAATGCCCATGCAAAAGCGCTGCATTATCCCACTGTCCTTGAAAAGTAGTGATATATCCCTGAAAGACAAATCTTTGCTAAAAATCAAATTTTATGTTATTATGTTCATTTTCTTCTATAGAGAAAGAAAGATGTCCATCTTTCTTACTTTTGTGGTGTGACAAAATTATTTACTGTCAAGCCAGGCAGCACCATTCCGCTGATGGTGCTAATAAATTGCTTGGCTCATGGGCTTGTACGGAATGCTCATTACTGAAAGTTATTGAAGACATTCCCGAGAGCATTCGCAAGGATGTGTCCACAGAGATAAAATATTTTGAAAGTGATATTCAAAAAGTGCTTCCTGTCGCAACTCCATCTACAATGAAACCCAATTTCATGGGAATTACTATTGACTATCTCTGAAATAAATATAGTCTCGCATTTATCCTTCGAGATTCATTGGAATTGAAAAATGGACAGATCTGCTTTGAGTGAGCACACTGTTTGGGTTACCAGTGGGTCTACCCTGGCAGGGCAACCCAAAGAGAGATGGGAAGGGCCTGTTTTGAATTCTGAACCCAGACAGCAAGCCTAAATTCCTGCTTTCCCTCTTATGAATTCTCTTGTTTTCCTCTCAGGTGACACACTAGCTACCTCCTGCATCCAGCGTTTTGTCGTCCCAGTGCTTCATCAGGAGGCCAGATGGAAAATTCAGATTTAAAACTCAATTAAGCCCATGAGGAGAATGTATTGGAAAACAATTACTGGAAAACAGACACTTTGATGAGTTGGAGGAATTATCTTGATTGTCTGAGCAGTACTGATGGACTCATGGATCCTCCTCCCAGCTTCACACATGTGCCCCGCACCACCTTCATACACACGTGTCACAGCCTTCTCACTGCATGCTGTTTGGAAACCTGCAGCAGACACCCACACGCACACAAAAAAAACCCTGACTCCGAAACCTTCGGCAAGCATTCCAGGTGTGAGGAGGGTACATATTTCTCGGCTTGGGCAGCACCATCTTCCAGATGGTCATGGTCAGGTGTGCATTCACCGGAGAAAGGGAGAGGCGAGGCAAAGGTCCCTGAAGTAGCCATGTTAGAGAACGCAGCGTCCTGAGGCGACCTACCTCTCTGAAAAAGGATGACGGATCCACTCATCGGCTACTCGGTGGACGCGGCCGCCCTGAGCGCTTGTCCACCACTTCGGGGGCGGAGCATGCGTGTGAACGCACAGTACAATTCACGGGCAATAAAAAGAATAAAAAAAAACTTTTTTAAAAATCCCTTTGGCCAGACTGAGTTCCTGACGGAGAGAGGCTGTAGAGGTCGTGTAAGGGCCCCGCCATCTTCTTCTGCTGTAGCCTCAACTCTCTCTGCAACTGGAATTCTGCAATTCTGCTCCATTTAGCACACACGCCGGCAGGCTTCCAGCGCTGTTACGTGGCTCAGGTTACCGCCAGCCCCACTGTTTACAGCACCTTATGGCTTAAGGTGGTACAAGCTACCAAAGGTTTTCAGACAAGCCATTCCAAATGCCTCGTAGTGCTCCGCATGACATGGAGAAAATCCAGCAGGAAATCTCATCTGTAAAAAGATGAAGGGAAGGGAAGTGTGTGTGTGTGTGTGTGCGTGTGTGTGTGCGCCTGCGTGCGTGCGTGTGTGTATGAGCATGAATCTGAGCATGTGTAGGTGTGCATTACCTTGTAGGATAAGAGAGGACAATTGACTTGAATACAGCAAAAGGACATTTTGAACTAGGAGGACAGGGATGGTGTTAAACCTGTTATGTATGGTTATAACACTCCAGCTTTGCAATAAAAATCCGCTTTTTTGAGTTTTTCTTTGTGTATATGCGTGTCTGCCTTGTCAGCACCAGATAAATAATTTTTAAGCTTTGTGCATATAGAGGTGCTGCTATATAAACTGATGCTGAAAGCCGAAGTGGGCCCCCTCCCACAGCACCCTGTCTGGCTCCTGTCCTCTCCCGAAGCTTAAACATCTTATGTGACGCCCTGCCTCGTGTGAAGCCTTCACGGGAGACAGTGACAAGCACAGCGGCTGATTAAAATCACCCGTATGCTTCTCTGCATCAGTGTCCGGGCGCAGAGCCTCCATGACACGTTCGCTGAACGAAGCTGGCGCGGAGAACCGATGCCTGGGTCCCTGTCAAAGCGTCATATGCACCTCTACCCTGTGAGCAAAACCTGCTGGTTAGATACAGAGAGAACCAGTGATTGGGGTCATTGACACCAATAGAAGGTTGCCTAGTGTGCAAGGCAGAATCAAAAAGAAACAAAAAATCCAGGTACAGGTGCACCGGTCAACCGAAATGTGGTGTAAATGAGGTAGGAAATGCAGTTATGCATTATGCAAAAAAGACAAGCGTTACATTAAAATGGCTTACACTTACCATTGATGAAAAATAAATATCAGGATTAGAAAAGTGGTGTGTCTTAGTGCTGTTGCTAAGAGAGGCAGCCTGTCACTCTGATTGGTGGAGCCATCCGATGAGGAGCACAGCTGATGTGTGAGGCAGCACTGAGGTCAGGGTACCAACAGCAGTGTGTGCAGCACGGCCAATGCACAAACACACACACACACACACACACATGCATAAACACTACACACACACATATACACACACACTACACACACTATACACTACACACACACACACACATGCAAGTTAATACACATAAATGTACACACTATATACTCCTATACAAACACAAGGGCTCAAACACTACACATGTACACACATGCACAAATTAGATACTCACACACACACACACACACACATTAAATACTCACACTCAAACATACATGCATACACATGTATGTTCACTCACTTGTACATCCATCTCACACACAGTTAAACACACTCATTCATATTCTTTCTCACTCTTTCTCTTTCTTTCACACATATCTTTCACACAACCAATAGATGGTATCACATTTCATTTTTTTGATGGACTGTGAGGGAGGAGAGAAACAGGAGTGGCAACGGGGGGGGGTAAGAGGCCTAGCCGCATGGGTACAAACATACTCCTCCCCACAACGACCCACGCGCCCAGCCCACAGCACATACTGAGACAAAAGAGAGGGGGAGAGGGAGAGAGAGAGCAGACTGGCAGGTGGGCGCAGCGAGGCTCTCAGAGACAGCAGACAGCGAAGGTGAGGGATACAGCCAGCAAATATTGATTTCCCCCGCCTCTGACAGGATCAAACCTCACGATCCTGACGGGAAAAGGCGATGCATGGTTTTAGAGAGACTCCACCATCTGTCCCACAAACCTCTGCTCACCGCACTCCTGCTCTTGCCGAGACAACTCCATCACGCCGCGTGTCAGCGGGGGGTACGCCTGTCCATCCCAATTTAGGCCCGAGCCTCATTACCTCTGCTGAAATCCCTTTTTTTCCCATTTTGTTGTTTTTTATCACATTGTCCCAATTTTGTCAGAACTGTCACTTTAATACCCCTTTACACTGATACATCTTCATTATGTCTCCCATAGACTGGCATCGCAAGCTCTGTTAAGTAATGATGGCCAGTTTGCCTTTCCTGCAGCTCGCCTTCCCCATGCCCAGCTCTACTCTGCTGCCACCTAGTGAGCACCTCCAGTACTGCAGCTCCGGCTTGGGTGAGCCAGACACATTTTCATTACCTTCTCTTTTTCCTTGAATCCTCAGCTGTCTCAGGTTACTTACAGACACCAGCAAGTCTGAGCGGCTTTGTGTCTCCTGAGCCTAGCTGCCATTTATAAGAGCAGCTGCACAGCGATATTTACTCCAGCGTCTGCCTCTCTGTGATATCTGCAGTGGCATTAAGACTGAAGCAAATGGCATCCCTGAGAATCCGCTATCTGTTGTTGGCATCAGTCAAACCTGCAGCAGCAGTGATCTGAGATCCAAAGTTGTGAATGTGCGTGACTTCAATTTCAAACTGCATAAATGAGAAGTGTGATAAATACCTATCATTTATATCCCTAGACGCAATACCCATGCATAATACACGTACAAATATTGAATGTTAATCAAAATCTTAATCAAAAATCCTACTGGCATCAAATGTTTTCTGAGCAATTGTACTTTATCAAAGTTTATTTAACATTGAACGTTTTGCTGTATAGTATTAGCACTTGAATAATTTAGAGAATGTACCTGCCCATAGTTAATTAGAAAGCACAAAGAGTGTTATTGCAAGAGGTTATTATAACACTTGAAACATCCAGAATACCAAACTGAATTAAATTCTAATAATGTGTAAAGGGTAAAATATTAAAACAAAAACTCATGAGAAACAGAACTACAATTAATATTATAGTGATTTTAATATGAGTTCAGATTTTCGGTGAAGGTACAGTAATTGTAAGGGGAAAATAGCAATGAAATGTTTATAGATGCATAGATAAATTCTATGGGATATTAATAACCAGCAAATGGCACAGATTTGTTTTAAATGAACTTACATGTATGCATCTCATATGTGATATGGATTGCTAATCGTTTTATGATTTATACCTTGGTTCCTCCTGAAAAAAATGTTTCCACTATTTTTTATGTACAAAAATTATTCATAAATGTAACAATACCCTTTACGTTTGCCCATTATTGTCAAAAATGAAAATGGTGAAGGCACAGGTTACTTTGTAGATGGCGCAGGGGTGTAATCCATACAAGAAATAGCAGAGAAACCCAGTTCACATATGAAAAACATACATAAAAACGTTCATTTCATAAATAAGATAGTGGTAGTGTTATGTAAGGTAGGAAACCACTTTGCAGTCTTGACCAAGGCACTTAACCTGAATTGCCTCAGCAAATATCCAGCAGTATCAGTGTAATAATGTAAGTCCTGTAAGTTGCTTAGAATAAGAAGAGTGTCTGCAAATGGCTAAATTTAATGTAAATGAAATGAAATATCTCCCGTCCCCGAGTGTTGGCAGGAAGTTAATTTCAACACCAGGAAGCTTAAGAAGAAGAGAGTGGCTGAGATCTACGAGAATAAATGCGATGGGGGGAGAGCTGATCCTGAGTAAGCAGATGATGCTCTCAGAGGAAGAGGAGTGTAGGTGTTGTAAATTGAAAGATTAGGAGGAGCAGAAGGGTTAACCCGGCGGTGAGCGGGAAGGAGGCGTTTGAAGGAGATGTGAATGCCAGCAGGGAGCAAATGAAGAGAGGAGAGTGAGGCAGGAGCCAAGCTGAGCGGCAGATCTCTGTGATCACTGAAAAGTCCACTGTGCATTAAAAAAAAAGTGCAGAAAGATGTAGAACTTATTGTTGGGGATGGGAATGGCTTCCTTTATTACTACAGAGGAGAAAACAGAAAGAACAAGTCAAATAAAAAAAGTGTGTCAAGAACAGGGAGCGGTCTAGAGGGAACCCCAAGGAGGGAGCGGAGAGGTGGAGCGGGATTTGGTTTAATATGGAAGGATCAAGTGTGTAAGAATTTGAGCAGAAGATATCCAAAAGAAAAGAGGGAGAACACGCTATGGTAGATGTGCAAACAATGACCTTATGCATACGTTTCCAGATATTACGCTTTTGCTTTCTTGTATGAGCAAATCCAGTTTTACCATTTTTGCATGAAATAGCTATCCCGAAGAGAGTCTGTTGCTGTCCTTGATGGGGGTCAGTGGTTGCCCCACTGAATTTGATGTGTATGTTAAACCATTACATGTGAAGAGCTGTGTGACAGCGTGTCTTTAAATTATGCTGTTCTACAATAAACATTGATTAATTGATGATATGCTGGTGTGCTCATTTGCTGTGAAGCTTTTTCATTAAATCATTACAATATGCCTGTTTTGGCAACTCCATTTTACATCAGTCATCAATTTGGTTTACAACACATTACAGGAACAAAACAAACAGAGATATTAACTTGCAACTAGTTTTGGTCAGCAAGTCGATGTGCAAGAGCAGAAAGCAAATAGGGAATATAGATGCTGGTTTCCAAGAGAAAAAAAGGCCCAAAACAGAACCCATCTACACAGAAATTGAATAAGAGAAACAAGAGAAGACAACCACTCAAGAAAGATTACAGGCATGAACTGTGTTGAAAATGCACAGAACAGATAAACACAAGCAATAAAAAAACCGAGTGCTCTGCCATATCAGAGAGGATAGTAGACAAATGAAGCAGAATTAAGCAGAGAGGGGGAAGCTTCCGTGAACAGAGACGAGTGACTCACAGGAAGAAGCATTACCTTATCCCCTTTGGAATCCTTCGGATAAATCACCCCTGCAGAGCTAGAGGCAGCTGATTACCCATCATCCAGTTCCCACAGTTCACTTGACCATCGTTATTGACTAGAGTATGCGACCGACTCTGAACTGTGGGACAACCTACTGGAAAGTTATAGGTCCACTAGAGGTGATTACACACTGAGAAATGATGGTAAAATCAGAGCAGAGAGCGGTGATGAAGGGGTTTACAAACAGCCTGGAAAAGTAACACCAGTGAGGTGCTTTCGTTCTTCTTGAAATGGTGTCGCACAAATTGTGAACTGTCTCTAGCGGGACACTGGACCCATTCTTGCTTTCCCAAAAGGAGAGCTCAAGATCTACTCCACACCTTTTTTCATAGGACATCGCATAATGGTTCAATAGTACATACATTCTGTGATTGGGGAGGCCACAGAAGGTGTTTGGCTTCATCCTGGATACCAGGATGTATCAACCAGGACACTTTCAGCTGTGTGTGAGAGAATTATCCTCTTGGAATACAGGAACACTTCCGGACTCAAAGTTTGCAGTGGTTTACTTGTTCATCTGAATGGCATCATGCTCATTGAGTTCTGCTGTGCAGAGTGATAAATGGACCCTACGTCTCCCAAAAGGTCGCTTCCCCTTTGGTAAACGATCCGCTGCCATGTTTAACCGCTGGGATCAGGCAATGTGAGTTAAGGGCTTCCTTTGTTTTTCTCCAAACATAAACCTATCCAGGTGTAGAAATAAAAATCAAAGAAAACTCTACACATTGTATTTCGTTCTTCCATTGCCCAGAAATCTAGGTTTGTGTTTATCATTAAAGTGTTGTAGTTTCACTTCTGTGGTTGGTTTTGAAGCTGTTTTTATGATTTTGTGGCAAATATACTGTTAAGGATCTATCCCCTGTCAGTGGGCTTCAACTTGCGGCCACTGCTCCTCTATCCTGCCAGATGCAGTGTTTCCTTCTTTGGTGTATGCCAGAATGACATTCAACACCCCCCAGTAAATAATTCATCACTTTCTGTAACTGATGCATCTGCATTATGAGCACTAACTATTTCAGTCCTTCCAAAATCTGTTGGCTCTTTCATGTTGGTTTACAAACTCACATATTAGAAGTGTTGATTAAAATGGCGTCTATGGCAGAAACGTCTTAAATTAGTATTGACATTAGAATGAAACACTTACATAACACTCCTTTTTAATTTTGATTTTGCTACTTCTAAATACAGGTCCCTTTTTGTTTTCAGTTTGCATTATTTCACGCACCCCAAATCACAAATATATCAACTACACTAAAATATTTCAACACCATTGTGATGAAGCAGTTTTGCCACGTTTTCCGAAGAGTGAAGGCACTGAAATATTAATATTTGTGGTGAGAGAGAAAAAACTGTGAGTCAGAGGACATGTTTAGATGGTAATTGCCTCCACAGAAGGATTATCTGTCCCAGTGCATTATGCGCGAATATAGCGCTGCCACAATGGAGAACTCTCCTTTTTCAAAAGGATTTGTGAGCTTTGCTGCAAATGGGTTTTAATACGGTGTGTTTAAGTTTTGCTTTCTAAATACGCTGTTCAGCAGGGAGCGCAGAAAAGAGCATCCATACATCATTTTGCACGAGAGAGCGCACGCGAGCGCACAGAATGCGTAAGGAGCGCCAGGCGAGCGCTTACATTCCGTCCGAGATTCTCTCCATGTGCGAGGACTTTCTGCAGCACGTCAGATTTATACCTGTAGGCCATGACGGCTGGTATAATTACGCTGCCAGTGGCGGAGGGAGGGGCTGTCAAGACACCGCATATCTCTTTGGAGACCATAATCAGACATATTTCTAATTTGCTGTTTGCACCCGACAGACCAGAAGAGTGAGCAGTCTAGCAGAATAAGCAAAAAAAACATGTCTGATTCTAAACTTCCGTTTGAACTTGGGAGCCAGTGGACTCGTTCTGTGGAAGCCGACATATTAAACTTTACCAGTGCTACATTTGGCCTTTTTTCATCTTCTCCAGGAAAGAGGCAGAAATGGATCTGTCTCATTAGCAACTCACAAGATTCGCAGACAACTTTATTTTCACGCAAAACACGTTCCAAAACAGCCTCAGCTTCTGCCCTACTCAGGTTGATTAATCCGCAGTTGCATAATAAATAGAATCAATTCCAACTGAGGCATTAAATTACCTGTAATTAGGCCATTGATTGGGTGTTCTGATCTAGTTAATTGATTTTATTGTTCATTAATTTAAAACCAAATCTTCTTCACAAGGGGATGTGATTCAGTGGATGCTGTCATATGGAGGAACAGGCTATTTTTCCCCCTGCGGTCTGATATGCTACGTTCGCTAATAGCACTGCAGTAATTTCAGTCAGGCTTTCACCCACAGTTTTTTTAGAATCCATCACCGGCGTTGCATTCGATCAGTAAAAAACTATTTCTTTCTCTATTATGCATCAGCGGAGCCTCAGCGGTACCCTGCTTCGTCCCCGGCTCTCCTTCGCCTGCACGGGATAAAGTTACCGGCTTTATTGACGAGTCCGATGCAATATCACAAATATTCTATTTTATCTTGGGCAGAGAGTGCTAGGAACGCAGGTCACAGGAAAGGCACCTTGCAAATTTCTGCAGCTTAGGGGAGAATCTGAGCACACAGAGAAGAGCTGACATAAAATAGATCAAACTTTTTTTGGTAGAAAAGAAGAATGTTTTTACAGTCAGTGCCCAAAGTTTAAGATGGTCACGTGAATGTTAATTATCAGGCTTACGTTCGGCTGACCCAAGTGGGAAAATAGTTGAGTGTGTGGTTGACATTGTGGTTTTTACCTTGTAAGATGTACAGCTGGTACAGGCCCAGCCAGTTTTCCTGCCCTCGGTTCTCCCCCCCCGAGCTTCACTACAAGCTGGAGGAAGAGACCAAAAACTTCAATGAATTCAGTCCAGTTCAGGGCCGTCACCACTGCTCTCATTCTATGTAAATCATAGGTCTCTCTCTTCGCCTCTCTCTCACTCTCTCTCTCTCTCCCTCTCTCTCTTTCTCTCTCTCTCGTTCTTGTTCTCTCTCCCAGCAGAGAGCAAACACAATGGTGTCTGCTCGTCTAGAGAGCTCTTCCTTGCATAACACATTCTTACCTATCTAATCTTTTGCAAGCCTCTTCCAATATTTACAATCTAAGATCTTCTGAGTACTTAACCCTGGGCGTTTGCAAGTCTCACGTTGGTTTTGGCTGCAACTTCCTCCAATTTTCGGCACACGAGTGGAATAAAATATAAAAGTCACGGAATACCCACCTTAACTCCATCTATAAATTATTTTTGGAGGCTAATCCACTAATATTCTACTGTATCTGTTAGCCATCCCTTCCTTCTCCTGCTCACAGATTGTAAATGCCAGTATGTCTGTGTATTGCGCTGTGTTATAGTGTACATGTGTTATGCTGCGTTGTGCTGTTATTCAACATTTGCTTTACATTCTTGTTGTTGGCCAGGGTCCTCATTGTAAATGACAGATGATTTTAATTGACCTTACACAGCAAAAATAAAGGTTAAATTAAACTCATCAATAAAGAATCTCCCTACATTGTGAGTCACTTCACTGTTTGCCTCTAAAGATCTTTTTTTTCATCCATTTCCTCTGTTGCACATCTACACCTGAGACAGAGTGATACTGGGCTGGAGGAAGTGTGAATGTGTGTGTGTGTGGGGGGGTTGGTTTTGGGTTTGGGGGTACCACCATGATGTATTTAGCCAGCTGTGCCAACTGAACACCTCTCTCCACACAAGTAAATATCCCTTTCTATCTCCACTTGAACTGAACTGCTGTTCATTCAACCCCACAGAGTGAGTCCCTCCCACAGTCTTACACAGCTGTGCATACAAGACTCCTCTAACGCATGCTAGGAGCCGACTGTTGCATGTTTCCACAGTATAGATGAGACAGCGGTCACATGACTCTTGGAGAAATACACGGTCAAGAACTGATTGGCTCATGAACCTTGTAGGTGCCAGGCCCAGCCAGGAGAGGGTGCTAGACAGTGATTAGACTGGATTTTAACTGGCTTGACCCCTATTCTTACCCAGTGAGGCTAAGCCAACTGCTGCCTTGCCAATGTTGACCTCAATCAACAGTGTGCAGCTGGGACTCATCACCCTGCTTCAGTCCTCCTAGCTGTACCTCTGTCAGGTGCTTTAACTCAGTACTCCACCCAAGGACCCTAATGATTTGTTTTATCAAGAAAGGAAGCAGAGAAAAGGGCCCTGAAGTAATGTAGTATTAATAATAGTATGTCATGTTTTTTCATGGGGTAAAAGGGTCAAGATTCCAGCCAGCGTAAGAGGATGCATTGTCTGTATGTCTGCATATGTATATCAGAAAGAAATTACCAGAACAACTATGTTTTTCCCTTTTTTCTTTATTCGTAATACCCAATCGTGTCTCTAATGTCTGTCTCATTACCCAGCGGTCCCTCGTTAGACAGAGGCAGTATTCGGAGCCTGACAGTGCTTCAGCTCCATGTCACGGTGGCTGGCCTGTGACGGAGAGACCACACTGCTGTCGCAGCTGGACGGAGCCAAACAGAGCGCAGAATTCAGTCCCGCACCGTGGCATGGGGGGCGGGGGGGGACCTTCTGAATGAAACCCTCCCCTCCCCTGGCATCTCTGTGGAAAATTACTGTCTGCCCCATACGAATGTCTGCCACAGTCAATGATGGCACGGCCATGATCCAGCTCAGACTGGCACCGTTCTGCCCAGCGGCCTGTTGCATTATGGTCCATCGCATTGCGCCATCCAGATCCAAAAAAAAAAAAACAGCTTATTTAGTTATAAGGTAGTTTTGGTACACTCAAGACCTTTCCACTGAGGGTCAATAAAGAAAATGTGTGTTCATTCATTTTGTCCCTTGTATGTTTTCTCTTATTTATTACTGGAGGACACTCAAGGCAATTGCATTCCAGGACTGATAAGCTACAGGCTGCATTTTTACACTATGTGAAGATTATGCAATGCAGTTTTTTTTTTACCCCGTCTCTTTTTATATCAATGACTACAACATGCTCCCTGGAAGATAGCGTCTTTATTATACTGTATGCTGCAGAGACTATTTCTCTCCAACTTAGAAATTATACTTAGAACAGCGATTGAAAAAGGGACCATTTTCAATATATCCCCTTCTAAAGCTGTAAAGATCACAAGGGGAAAGGATTGCGTCAGCAAAGCAAAATTATTCAAAGGATGGATTTTAGGCCTTTTTCAGGCCTAGATTTACAGAAATAACCCCTCTCACCCATTACTTCAGCTATTCCCTACCTGTACCACAAAAACTGAGAAATAGTCCAGAGAATATTGTGTGTGTGTGTGTGTGTGTGTGTGTGTGTGTGTGTGTGTGTGTGTGTGTGTGTGTGTGTGTGTGTGTGTGTGTGTGTGTGTGTGTGTGTGTGTGTGTGTGCAGGTAGCTGAATATGCAGGCATGTGCATCTTAACTGTGTGCGTTTGCAAACTGTATAGGAACTTGCGTATGTGTGTGGGGTGTGTGTGTGTGTGTGGGGGGGTATGTGTGTGTGGATACATGCCTGTGTAATTACTGTGTGTGTGTGCCTGTGCATATGTATCTGCATGTGTGTGTATGCATACGTATCTGCGTGTGTGTGTGTGTGTGTTTTGTGTATCTTACATGTTTTCATGTGCGTGTGTTTGTGTATCTTTGCATGTGTGTGTGTTGGTGTGTGTGTGTGAGAGACAGAGAAAGAGAGAGAGAGAATGTAATAAATCATTTTCAGTCAAAGGGGGAAGAGCAGCCATACGTCATTGAAGTAATCATTCATCACCTGGAGTCTGTGAATGTGTTCTCACGGGGCGTGGATTAACAACACTGAGCTCCTCAGAGCAAATCATCAGGCAAAAAAACACAAAACATATCTGCAAACATACAACTTCTTCAGTGCAGTCCAATAAAATATGCAATTGTGTTGCATGTGTGCATTTGTGCAATTGTGTTGCAAGTGTGCCAGTGCTTTGCTAATTTAAAAAATGTAATTAAATTAGAGGTATATATTTTGATAGGTTTAAAGGTCCAGTTTAGCCAAACTTACTCCGGGCAAAGAGATACTGGAGAACATTTAGTTTTAAAGCCAAAAATATGATATTATACCTGATGCATCAATTTTCAAACTTAGATCATTGTGCGGCACTATTTCAAACCACAGGATGTGATACATCACCCAAAGGCATCAAGGGGGCTTTTAAATGGTTGTGACAGAGCACTTCCTGGCACTAACTCTATGAAGAGTGACACGGTTTCCATCAGGTGGTCTCATGCACACATACTGGGGAGGGGATGTTGAGCATTAATACATTTGGGTATTTCCTGGCTAATTACACAGGGATCAATGCATACAATGAAATCTTGATGTGGAGCAAGATGTTGGGTTATAACCAATGGATACATGTACACATACTTACCCCCACCATTTACCTTCAGATATGAGGGCAAAGATATTTTATAAGATGTGCATAGCTGGAACACAAAAAGAGGCTGTGTCCAGGAAAAACCGAATTTATGGTAACCCTAATGCTAGATAATTCATTAT
Organism: Albula goreensis; assembly: GCA_022829145.1. Lineage (NCBI taxonomy): Eukaryota > Metazoa > Chordata > Actinopteri > Albuliformes > Albulidae > Albula > Albula goreensis. Next base: position 6,664,831 of record CM040741.1, on the reverse strand, counting down.
TCTATTGTAAAATCGAAGGAAATGCGAGACATAAAAATGCATTTTAAGAGGCCGTAAGATTTGAAAAACAATAAGAGAGGAAAGTACAGAGTTGTGTATGGATGTCATGCACAATATAGCACTGTTTTGAGAGGCAGTGTGTGTGTTATAAAGCAGTCTTCATAGCTTGGCCACATCGTTATTCATGTATATACTTTTAAAAGATAAAAAAGAAATTGGACATGTTTTGCACTGGATAAATTGGAAGACATAAATTACATGAAACCATCAAAGAAAAGGCAAATTTTTGCCCTTCATAAAGGAGAGACAGACACCACCTTAAATTGAATTTTATACTTGGTTAAACTTCCACCTTCAGGTTAAATGTGCAGTTGCTTCACTTCTGTCATTCTGCTCTCTCTCTCTCTCTTTCTCTGTCTCTCTGGGGTTAGAGCAAACAGCTAAAATAACTAACATTCAAACTCACATTTTTATTCATGCTTAGTCATTAAATGTGATGTTTCCCTCTCTGTTATCTGACGTTCACAGGCCGTTTATACAACAATCACACAATCTGTTATTTGTGAAGATTAACTGGGTGACTCTTTGCTTATTTTTTTTTTCATTCCTGCTTCCCACATTTCTGTTGGGATTGAGGCGCGATATTGTACGACTACACAAAACATTTTCAATGTGTTCACAGCAGGACACAGAAAAATGTTTAATACATTTGAGGCCACCATTCCTGGCTCTCTTGAGCATTCATAGCCAAGATTATAGGATTCCCCACTGCAGAGACACACTAGGGCCTTTTCAATCCAAGACTTTGTTTGGAAATGTTTGGCCTTTTGAAGCATGCAGACTATGTCTGGAAAAAAAAAAAAACAAAGCAAGCAAGTTTTTTTTTCATGGCTGTCAAGATCATGTATGTGGAAGGACTTCATTTCCCATGATGCTTTGAGTCTTCTCCAGGCAGTATTGTTCACTTATTGAGGAGAAGGTCCCAGTTCTCTGGTCCTCAGCATTAAGCCCTCAGCAAGGGCCCAGCCGGGATAATCCCCTGGGCTTCCCACACAGCCTGGACCCGCTCAGCCGTGTGATATGAAAAGAAAAGAGGGATTTCCGGCGCTCCGCGACACTCCAGCGCCCATGTAAGCCCCTTACAGCCACAGCGCGAGGGGGCTCCCACTGCGTCACGCGGAGCGCCCCACTTCATTCTCCATGTTTGATGCCGGTGGATGCTGGGGACATTTGTCTGCATCTCTGTGTCCTTTTACAGCTGTGTTTTTATCGATGATGGTCGTGCTGGTCACTGTACACATCTTTTAGTCCACAGTTTTCATCCCTAGAAGTACTGGTCACCCTTCCTACTCTGTTGAACAAGATCTTCATTACCGTGCCTTCAGTGCAGTGATCTTTATTGAAATGTTGTTGGTTCAGATTGTCACGCCTGAACTGGTTTATTTATAACGTACAGTTTGAACACCGACAGTGAAAGTGAAAAATCGCACGTCTTGGATGAAAGTAATTGTCGACATGAATTGTTAGCGCACAGACTTTTTTTAACTAGTGTGCTAATTCATCTACCAAAAATGCCTACCTTTTCTAAGACATTTTCATGTCAAGCTTATTGTCTTCACACTTTGAGCTCTCGTATCTACATGATTACCCCGACTGGTTTTCAAAGATGGCCCGTTTTATGCCCTTTCATTAAAATCGCATTAGTAAATCGGAGAAAGGACATGACAATGAATTTCATCACATCACTTATCCTTTACTACCCTTCAAAGCAGTAAATGTGCTGGGGGAACGCTGTTGATCAGCTGTCGAAACGAAGAGGGGCTGTCAGTTTAAAGGAACATCACAAAATAAGCTTTCCATATGCTGACATTCCTTTAATTACGAGCAGACGTTCGTGTCTGCTTCTCAAACCATAATGTCGGTCCACCAACTTTTTTTTCAATAATCCGCTCCCGGATAATGTGTTAAACAGGGGCGCAACACGCGCAATATGGTATTCATTAAACCTCCACGTTCTGATCACGGGGGTTAAAAAGCACACTCCCGGGTCTAACCATACAGAGATTAAAATGCTTATCATCGGAGCAACTCTGAATGCGACTGAAGGAAAGGTTCCTAAGGTGGGTGGCCCGTGGGAATCAAAGCAGCAATGTGAATTTAATACTTTAATTCCCGCAGTTATAAATAGCGCGTTAGGGTGACGGGAGTTCACGCGATAAATGATGATGAATTGCTCCGTGCTGTGCACCAGTGAAGGAGGCGATGACTCGCTCCCGCTATCCGCGTTACGGCCTCCAGCCATGTTCCCCTGCAAATCAACGCTTGCCAAGGAGAAAATTTTCAGAACCTCGGAGAGCGGTTTCCTACTCAACTGGGAGCATTTCCGTAAATATGCGAAAATGCACTTGTTCCTTTTTTATTGTATTTATTGATTTGTTGTTGGGGTTTTTAAAGTATGAATTTCTTGGTTTTGCTCCTCAGGTTGTCATTATATCGTTATCACGTCATTTTACTTGCATTGAGGGCATTTTTAATCATAATGATGTGTACATAAAAACAACTTGCTCACCCACCAGCAGTCTTAGGGCAAGAATGAATACAACTGTGCTGGATTGTGACATGGCGCATCACCCTCCACACTGATGCTAATAACTTATTATTTGTTGTTTTATTCAATACAGTTCCACACAATCCTATTCTCTCACAGCTATTCGCCCAGATTTAATATAGTTTAAGTGGTAATGTATGAAAGAAGCTATATACATAACTTACTGCAGGTTTTGTCAAGATGAGGTGTTGTCTAGTAGCAGATAGTAGTAGACTGGACATGCTAGGTGAAGCATTCCTCTGGTCCTTTTGGTAGGCAGGGCCAGGGTAGGAATTATACCCCAAATTTAAGCCCCCTTGAATTTGACTCGAGCTTCCCTAAAACTATCAACAAAAGTTTGAGGGGATACATAAAACCTAAATGGTTTCATTGTGCCGATCAGTTTTCAAACTGAATTTCTGTATCTGCTTAGTGGCATCAACCACTGACATAAAATAAAAGAATATGACATATGAACACCCACAGAAATGTGTGCTCTTTTTCTCTTACTTTATGAACTCCATATTCCTGAACTGGCCAACCAGATGCTGGCCAGGGCTAGCGGACCCCCTTAAATGCCTCGGTGTGATTGGTGCGGTGGTCGGGACTCACTGGGACCCAGGACGGATGGGAGAGAGGGAGGCGGGGAGCACATCTGCTGTTCTAATTCTGTGCGTGTCCCTGGGCCCGGAACTCTCTGCAGCCCAGCCGTCACATCGCGCGAGACTCCTGCGTCAACACGTGCCCATATGTGCCCTAGCTGGGTAACATATGGAGGCCTGCGAAAAGCAGCATGGCCAGGGTTCGGTAGAGACAGGGATGAGCTACGTAACATGTGTTTTGAGAACGAGTCCTGTCTCCAGCTTAGCGTGTCGAGGAAAAGCCGGGGCGCCTTGGGATCAGTGTAGAAGGGCCAGTGAAGACAAGACCTCTTATTGCGAATTCTCTATGTGTGTGCCTCCTTATTGAAGCACCACAAGGGTCTAAGTGTAAGCTTCAGTAGCTCTGACAAAGTGCATTAGCAATGTTTTCCGTGGTTTTTTATTAGAGAATACACTATTTCTTTTTACAGAGCCAGCTGGTTCTTCCCATTTGGACAGTGCTCACAGTGAAGGTCTGTGCATCCCACTGGGAAAATGTGGCTATCGAACGAGCCCTACAGTTCGGCCTGTTACATAATGAATACAGTACGAGCCGATCTGTCAGATACCAAAAGGGAAACTCACCAATAGAGAAACGTCAGAAATTGGTTTACGAACTGGGAGATGCCGAAGATTAAAGCAATGTTTAATTGTTTATGTGTATTTAAAATCGCTTGCGCTGGCCTTTACGTAGGCTGAATGCTGGTTAGGGGTCTCTGAGGACGGGAAGCATCCAGCTGTTCGGTCTTCACCTGAGACCATTTTAATTACAAGTAACAGCACATAGAAACAATCACGGCAAAGCAAAATGATTACAGCAGAGCTACAAGGGATGATGAAAGGGGATCTAAGGAGCCTTTGCTGGGCTGTGCAGCATGCTAAGAGAAGCTTAAGGATGCTTCAGGGTACTGCCTGGTCTGCTCCAGTACTAGCCCTGGCAGAGGTAGTCTTAGGCAGGGGAAAAGCAGATTGCTGTAGGGTGGCCCCTGGAGGTCAGGCTCTCAGCAGGGTAATCACTTCTGCAGGAGTGCATCTCCCTCGTTAGTCCACTTTGTGCTCTTTCAAAACTGGGGATGAAACACCGGAAAAGTAAAAAAAAAAAGTACTACCTTCCATCATCCACCCCCTCCCATCCCATCCCCTCATCCCCCTGTGTGGCCTCATGTTCAGCTGCTCAGGTGTGACAGGTAACAAACCCCACTCCTGGAAGTGAAGATTTGGAAATGAGGAGCAGGAGTGGGCGGGGGGTGGGGGAGGGGGGCGCGAGGAGAAAGCAGGCGTATCAGAATCAGCATTGTGGTTGTTGGGTTGTTGTTAGTGGGGATGGATACCGCTGGTGGAGAACAAGCTGTGTGTGTTAGTGGGGGGTGGGGTGTGGGGGGGGGGTGGCTGCGTGTGGGGGAGAGGAAGGCCCAAAACACAGAGCTCATACTAACAGGGAGCGAAGCGGCACGACTGGGTCAACACACACCCCCAAGGAGAGGCGCGACAGGCCGCAGGAACGATACTCCAAAGGAAAAACTTGGCCCAGCAGAGCCTCCGAAGAAGCCGCGGAATATTAAACAGTGTTTTGGACTGCTGAATAATTCCTGGCTTTATGAGTTATTTATCCGCCTTCCCCATGATAAAACTTCCTATTTTCTTGGACTTGCCATCTGCTGTTGGTTTAATTGGGAGGATGTGAGCTAGGAAGATCCTTTCATTCAATTGACACTTTTTTTCTTCAGTTCTTATGTCATGTGAAGTTCTCTGGTTTTGGCTGTTGCTTGGGGCAACAGGGCCCTGAGATGGGGGTTTGAAAAACAAAGAACAACAACAATAACAACAGTTCCAAAAAGTTACCCCTTCAGAAAAGACAAACACTCTCCAAGAATGGTCAGTGGGGCGGCGCTTTATTCCAAGTGGGCATGGCAAGACCTGGCAAACACGATTAAGGCCGTTCATTTCTCCGGCTGCCAGTGTTCGTCTACATTTTTGAAGGCCAGTAAAAAAAAACAAAAAAAACAAAACAAAGAGTGCGTTTCCCGGGCACGGAGAGAGAGCTGTCAGATCTCGCCGCCCTTCATTTTCAAGGCCCCTGAGCGGAGCCGAGCTGCCTAGCAGTGCATCACAAATTCCGGCTCTTTCCGTAGAGAAGGTGGTGTGCTTGGGGGGGGTTTGGGGGGGGGGGGTGAACAAGCTCGGCAGCTTGACAGCTGGCATCACCGGGAGGCCCGACTCTCACTGATGGGGATCCGCTGGAGGGTCTGGTTCTGGAACAGGGCCCGGGACCCGGGACCAGGGGCTGGGGACTGGAGCAGAGAGCTGGATGGGGAGGGGAGGAGAGATTGAGAATGGTTTGATGGGGCCTGCTGTACCGCTGGGTCGTGGTGGAGTAGGAGGAAGGGGCCGCGTGCCAGTCCAGTCCCCTGTGCTAGCTCGCTTCCTCAGCCACTGGATCAATTAGCCTCCCTCATCCGCCTGCAGGGAACCTTCCCTTACAAGCCAAGGACCCTTTCAATCCTCTTTCATTATGCGTCAGCCTTAAAAAATACACACTCACACACTTACACACACACACACACACACACACACACACACACACACTTACACATGCACAAACACACCAATGCACATTCACCTGCACTCACAAACACGTACTCATACACAAAATAACACACATTCACACATTATACATGTACTCTCACATACTCCAGACTAGCCCTTCCCCGCCCACCACATCCATGTCTCCTCACAGATCTGAACTCCTCCATCCCACCTCCACCCAGTCTAACAGGGGAACCATGTCCAGAGCAGCTCCTGTCAGAGGCAGAGTTCACTGACACGTGAGCACAAGCGCACTGGCCGTCAGCCTAAGGTCAGCAAGTCCTGGAGCTTCGCCCTGCATCGCGGTCCCATGTCCAAGCCTACAGGGACCATTTGAGTCGAACACAACCCTGCTGCGTAACCCTGGTGACCCCGTCGTTCCCCGGCCTGTCCTTTCACACCCCCCCCACTCCACGCACCACCCTACCGGCACACGCCTCACCGGCCCTGACCAGCCCTTGTCCCAGGACCTGTCACCCACCCTGACCCAGGCAGCCATTAGCCTGACCTCTCTGGCACTCCCACAGAGATGTGATTTGTGTCGTCGTGTGGAAGGGAAGTGGCTTGGGGCAGATGGGTAAATCCCGAAGTAGTCTGCGGCGGCCTGGATGCGACCCACAAAAACACAGGGTACATTTTGTGCAGATCCCCGAAAATATTGTGAATTTTTAAAAATGCAATTCCAAAGAGAATTTTCAGTATGCATGTGGTGTATTTTTCTGCATCCAAATAATCTGCTGAACATTGAGAGATAAAATAAAGGTCTTGGGGGGGGACCCACACACACAAACACACACATACACACACATACACAAGCACATTTGTTTACTTGTTTGTTAGCTTTTTCTTGCAGCAGTATAATAAGCTTTTTTCTTCTGGGTTTTTTAATTTGGAAATCTCTTTAACACAGCCCTGTTGGTGAACTCTCATGCCACGTTTGAAAGTAGTGTTGTCATTAATCATATATCCACGGAAACAAACACGAATGGTGCTACCGCAGGAGGTAGAGAGAAAACAAGCGATAAAAACCTATGGACTCGCTTTTATCGAAGGCTTCTCCTGCAGTGTGAACAGAGGGTGGGGGGTTGGGTGGTGGTGGTGGGGAAGGGGGGCTGTGGGTGTGGGGGTGCGGGGTTGAGGAGGGAGAGGGTGAGAGAGTACAGCTTCCTCCCTCCATCAGCCAGACAGGTGTGAAAAGAACAGATGCACTTCAGGGAGACATGCTGTGCTTTTCCGTGGGCCTGAGGAAAAGGGTCCTCTGACCCACAGCACAGAAACAGCAGGGAAGAGCTCGTGCTCCGGGACTGAGTCTGAATCCTTTATGTAGGACAGCCCACTGCAGCCAGCCTGACTGCTGCAGGAGAGAAGTGCCCAGAAACTGAGAACACAAAAGAGCCCCATCAGTTTTCTCTGCACCTGCCTAGACGGGGACCCCCAGCGGCGTGACTGCTAAGTCTGATGTGTGTGTAAATATGTAGTACTCTCCATTCCTTTAACATCCAGACTCCCGCTCGCTCAGCTCTGGGCCCATTCAAGTGGACACATTCACTAAGGGCATACCACCCATACCTTTGCACACTGCATAGGGCTGTATGAGCAACCAAAATATGTGTGTGTCATTGTGCATGTATGTGGGTGAGTGAGTGTGCACTCGAGCAGGCAGGTACGTGTGTGCACCTGTAAGTGTGTGTTTGTGGGAATACATGCATGTATTATTGTATGTGATCCTGTGTGCGTGTGTGTGTGCGTGCGCCTGTGTGGAGATTTTTGTGTGCATTTGTGTGCTCGATCACTTAATTTACAGCACAGCTGAGTGCCCAGTTAGCTTTGGATTTTGCAAACATTTGACATCACCATGAGACACTTCACACATAAAATGACAGAGTAAGAAGCCCAGTTTCCTGGCATTCTGTATCCACTCAATCAATCAAAGCACTGGGTATTTCTCCCCACGTTACATCGTGACAGCAGCATTGCAGAATTCCTCAAACAGTAATATACTCGTAAGTGAACTCCAACCTCTTCTGAGCTTGACTGCATTGCTACTTAACACAAGGCCACAAAAAAATCCATTACTGTCCTCACACTTTGGCAACACAACCTTGATAGCTTATAGCCTCGGCTGTTGTAAAACAACCAGAAAGGACATAAAAGCAAGACTATAGCTCACTAAGACAAAAACCATTTAAACAGCCACTCTTGTTTTGAGACAAACTTTCACCTCTTTACTGATTTTATTTGTGTGACAGACAGGATATACACTAGTGTACTGTACTCCACTACACTATACTATTTGGTGATGAAAAGAGAACACTCAAAAAGAAATGTTTGCTTGTCTCCAATAAAACAGAAAGTACTCAAAGAAACTTGTGCTGAAATGTGAAGTCAGTTCTGATTGAACTGGACATGCCCTGAAAGAGACAAAAGTGTGTTTGATTAGGTTGCAGTCAGGGTCTGTAGAATATCTCCTGGAAGTTGTAGCACCTGTCTTGGTCTTTTGGGAGGCACATTAAGCGCCAGTTAAATTCTATCAAGTCAAGAAGCGCAAGGAACTTTACACTCTGTGCTTTTCGCTTTGCTTCATTAACGAAAACTCACTTCTTGTTATGTTCCGAATTGTTTTTTTTTTTTTTTATTCTCTCCTTGTTTGGAATCTCATTCTAGTTTGCACCATTGTTACCGCCTATGATACTGAAAATCAACACAAAAAATGATGTGTGTATGTGTATTAGTATGTCTCTGTATTATGAACGTATGAATGTTTTCCATGTATAAATAATATACATACGGTTATCCTATACAATCTCATGAAGCTGCGATATGGTGGGAGTCTTTCCAATCATGCAGGTTGGAACATGAGACAAGAGGTAACAAATATTTTAAAATTCATAGGAGAAATACTTCCACATAGATGTCTCTGGTCAACAGCACAACTGTACGTCCAAGAAAATGGAGGCAGCCAAAGTCAAGCTGACTTCATGGCTTGTTGATTTCACATAGAATGACCGTATAGGCGATGTCCTGGGTAACTGTGATAAGCTTCGTCAACGAAGCTCACTTGTTGCGATGAGACATTGTCATAACGTGTTTTGCTTTAAAAAACGACCCCTTTTATCACAAAGACAGGATCCTGTGTTTGTTTGTCCCGTTGCAAGGATTTGTTGTTGTGCATTTCTGTGCTGCTAGCACACATACTCATCAGTTTTTACAGAGGGTAAACGAGAGGCCAGCGTTTCGCTGACCTCAAGCGGACCGTGGAGCGTTGCTTTCTCACTCACTTCCCTCCACTCTCAGGTATCACCTGAGGGACCTGGCCAGGTACCTTTTATACAGGAATCATATATTAAACATCAGAGGTGCTCCGCACACTGACACAATGGTGGCAAACAGGAAGCACAGGATAACGTGCAATGGACTTTTGACATAATTCCCATCTGGGTACTAGCGACTTCCCCTTCTCCTTGCATGGAGAACATGGAGTGACACTCGTTGTGACGTCAAGTTGAGAGCCACTGTAAATAGTCTGTTTAGCAGCTAGGGTTCATTGAACCAGGCCAGTGGAACGCATCTTGAATCCATGATGGAGACTGCCATATTGGCTATTAGCAGCGCTGCCATAGCAGTACCTTCCCTAATGAGCTCTCTGTCATTTTATAACAAGCTCCTGAGTGCTGTGCATGTTGAAGAGGCTCCTGGAAAACATACCATAAAGCCTGCAGCGCTCTGCGTTCACATGAAGGGACGAGCTCAACTGACCTCGATCATGCGTGATGACTTCATTTTTGAGCTGGAATACGGTGCCAGTTCCACATGGGCACACAAGCTTACGTGCTTGTGAGGTCTCTGGGACCCAAATCGAAATGCACCAATTTTCCCCACTACAGGAAGCATGTGGCTTCACCATGCAGCGGCCTATCTGTTGTGGAATTCGAACGGAAGGTGCTTAATTGTGCATTCATGTTAAATCATTAACAAAGGGGTTCTGGGTCAGAAACAGCGACTGCTATGCAGAGGAGACAGCAGTCTCACCACCCACTGGCTTCGGCTGATTTCTCTTGCCCTGGTCACCTTGCGTGGGAACATTGTCACCCTTGAGTTTATGGTTGCCGTCTTTGTCTTGTAAACATCTGGGACACTGTGTGTGAGCACTGTTGACTTTGGGGGGTGATGGGGAAATTTCCGTTGCATTGTGTTGTGCTGTTTGTGAGTATGACTTCAAGGGAAAAGCTCTATGTCAAAACTCCAATCCAAGAGATTTTGAATACATTCCTGGACAGACGATGCAATTCTTCATCCATCTCTGACTTTTCCAGGCAGGCAGCAACGCAACGTCTCCCTCCTGGCGACAGAACACAACATTTAAATATTAAAATGTTATCTGGCTGATCATGAAGTCTCCTCGAGTTTCCACCTCAACAATCACAGGGCGACTGAACTCAGGGCAGGGACAAGACTGGAGCGCCAGAACGAAAGAATGCCATTCCGAGGCTAAATTTCACCCCTTTTTTGTTGCAAAAGAGCTCTTGGCTCAACTCCAGGGAGGCAAATACCAAGACAGGCATTCTGATTTCTCATTAGCAGCCAGGTCAAAGTTTTGATTTAATCTCAGCTAGAGTCCATTTTTTTTGTTCTTTAGGGAAAAAAAAAGAACAGCAATACATAGATGAATACGGAAATGAACAAAGGACGGAAGTAACGCGCCGATGAAATGTTGATGAGCAGTGAGGCGGCGACCTGCTTACTTTACGCATCGAAGACTTCTTATGTAATCAGGGCCGGACGAGAGAAGGGCACAAAGAAGCACCATGAGGCAAAGAGGCTCGTTACCTCATTGTATTTGTCTCTCAGGGGGTGTATTGGGAAGGGGGGGGGGTGAACTCATTTTTTTATTGCTACATTAAATGTCGTTTCTTCCCTTTGCAAAATGACCTCAGAGTGAAACCGTAGGACATGTACAATGTGACGGGTGACTTGTCTTCATAGCACTCGCTTCAATAGATTGGATGTTTTTTTTGTTTTTTTTTTTCCTGCCCCGCTGCTGTCTGGCATGGCTGCGCATGCCGTATTACCATCACAAAGTCGCTCGCAGCTTTATGTAAATGTCCATGAACACGACGGCCTTTTGGTTATCTCTGGACATTTGCCATTGTCTTGGTGAAGAGCACAACGCCTGGGCGATGTACAATGTCGAATTTTTGAAACCCTCATTATATTAGGTTGTATTTACAATCTCTGCCAAGAAGAGATATACCTGGATTCTTTTTTTTATGTAACATTTTTTTTTTCCAATGTCTTCTTTTTTAATTTGCCAGATGAGTCAGAGTATCTTTGGTCAGTAATTAATTTATTTCCCTTTGATTAATTCCCAAAGGATCACCCAAAAATGTTGCTGAGGAAAACAGAAAATGTCTGTGTTTGTGTTCAAACATTCTGGGGATACCGCAGAGCTGGTGTGCCATCCGAACAAGAGCAAAGACAATTGAAACAAACAAATCAATACCGAAATGATGCAGCAGTGCGTTTTTTTTTTGTTCTGTGTTTTTTTTTTTTTTTTGTTTTAGAAACGGGGCCCGTACTGAAAACTTGCACTGACAGTAATTAGGCTCCTCACAGTCTGCCATGTTGGGACCTGTAATTACATCTGGGCCCCTCTGGGACCTTAAGCGCCTGTTGGGAGAAGGTTACGGTCGTCTCTGACCTGCCCTCGTCTCCCGCACAAGCTTGAGTTCACCTCATCAGCGTGTCGGTTGGCGTAATCTGCAGCGGTAAAGGTGATCAGTGTCAGAAACTGCCATGGTCTGCGACTGCCCATGGTTCTGGGTAGCTGTCGGAGTCCATTTTACTCTGTGTACTTGGGTTTCCCTTGTGTGTATGTATCTCATACACACACACACACAGACTATTTCTCCCTCTCTCTAACACTGTTTCCTTCTCTCTCAATTCAATTCAACTGTGCTGTATTGGCAGGACAACCACACTTGTGTTGCCAAAGCAACATACAGAACATGCAGTCTCTCTCTCTCTCTCTCTCTCTCTCTCTCTCTCTCACTCTCTGTCTCCTCTCTTGTTTGATCCCAACAGTCTTCTCTTTTCCCTTACCCGCCTCACCTCCACCCAGCTCCCTGTCTGTAAAAGCGCTGTGCTTTCCACCTGAAATGTGCGATAATTACCTGCTAGTCCCTGTTTTTTCTTTTAAAGTGACTTTTGTTTTACCAGCGATGGATGAAATCGTTTCTCTTGTTAACACTGTGTGTCTGGTAGGCAGTGTGGCCTAGCAGGGAGAGAAGCAATGAGCCAGGGAAGCATCTTGTCTAATGTTGCTTAGCATGTCTGCAATGGTGATTAGACCCAGAGACCGACGGAGCGCCATCAAAGACCAACTTTTGCGATTACAGAGCGCTTCCCCTCCTTCCCGTTCCCTTGTTCCTCCTGCCTCTCCCTCTCACAAATGGACTCTCAGCTGTCCTTCGGGTGGAATTCATTATGACGCCATGCTATCAAAGGCGTGAGTCCAGCCCTATTTGCCGCTATTCATTCCTAAGAGTGACAGGGCTCTTATTAATAGGTTTCTCACACTGAGCCTGGACTTATTTGAAAAGTTCAATCCGGCTCTTCCCGCACCATTGGTTTCAGACAGAGATAATTGGTGCTGTTCATCTCTGAGTCTGACTAATTCACTCCCTTTGTACCTTTTTGTACATTCCTTTCATGACATTACTCGCTTCACCTGCACGACTGAGGATTTGCAGGGACACACCTTTTCTGGCTTTGTGCGGGCCTCTGCAGAGTTGTCAGCTGTCGCCCTCCTGTGGAATTTTATGGTATTGCATGCAGAGTGCAGTCTCATCCGGATGTCTCTTATGAAACACGTGGGGTCTGAAACGTGACCGTCACAGTTGAATCTTGAACAAAAAACTGAATTATTCAGTTAAAAAACAGAGGCATTGTCCCTAATGATTTTACATATATGATGTGAATTTGTTTGCTTGTTCTATTCATTATATAAAAAACACCTTCATGGATCGTTTGACAACCATTTTACAACCTGAAATAGAAGGGTGCACATTTTGGCTTCTGGAATGTTCCTTGTACAGCAGGAGGGAAGAACTAAATTGGCATAACTTAATTAATTAATTGCTAAGCTGTTAGCTGTTCACTTCTGGGGGGGGTTGGTTGTGCTAAACCTAATTGTCAAATGGGGGTAGCGTCTCTGAGAGAACACAGAAATGGGAAGCTGTCCCAAACTGAGCTGTAATCTTTTGGATGTGAGATGGCCGTCTGAAACCTGCTCCTGTCTCCTCTCAGTGACGCGCACTTTTCCCCAGAGTGGGGCCTGCGCAGCACCGTTAATGGAGAGCGGAAACCCAGATTAAAAGCCCGCTTTCATGGTATGTCCACAGCAATAATGGGCAACACGTTGTGATGGATCGCCCATATTCATTCAGCACAGGCCATCCCCTTTCCTGTTCTACCGGTCTAACAAAAGGGCCGTGTGTTCTGTTTAAATGCCATTTGCGTTCCTCATTCGTCTCGGCCCTTTGCCGTTTCGTCTGTGTTCATTATTCCTAAGTAATGAATCAGTTCAATTATTCATTTGGGTTTGACTCGCTCTCCATGCCGATTGTGCCGGATCAGTGGAAATAAATACGGTGCCAGTCACAGCGGAAATGGCTTGCCCCTCCAGCCATGCGATCGCACCATCAACAAACGCTCTGCTCCACCAAGTTAGTAAGTGCAGCCAACTCAACCTGAACTTCTACAGGCTTGGCCTCATGGGCCCTGAAAGGTCACATAGATGGTGAGTCACAGAATGGGTTTCTTATCTATCCCTCACAATCTTACAGACAAAAAAATTCTGTGTCAAAGAAACAAATGTTGGTAAAATCTAAATGTTTGTGATAATGAGACTGTAATGTACCTGTGTACGTATACCTCTAAACCTGTACCAAATGGCCAGTGAATCTATACTACATTTCCTTTAGTCTTGTCATTTTAAAAAGTTCTTCATTCTTAATTGTAATAGAAAGGGTCCAGACCTGGAGCGTTAGCCAACATGAGTGAACAGTGTTTCCACTGCACTGATCATCCACTTTGCCTGGTGATCACATATTAGCACCTGAACTAGATTTAACCGGAAAACCAGAGGAGATAACCTGAAAAAAAGAAGAAAAAAAAAAACACGACGCTCGTTCTGATTGCTAATCGTTTTCCTTTGTGATTCATCATAGTGGCCTGTTTTAGCTGAGGTGACAATATGCCGGCTTTCCATTAGGCCTAGCTTCAGGAAAGAATTAGAGAGTTGCCTTGTTATTTCAAAAGCAATAATGAGATCCCCAGTGGCTCTGTTACAATGAGCACAGGCTGGGCCTCCGTGCGCCGCGCCGCTAGTTAATGTCTAGGCTGGGTTGTGTCAGGAACGAGCAAGGATTACGAGCCCACAGCATTGAGATTCAGCTGGCTTTGGCCTTCTGGGGAAGGGTGTAGGCTAAAAAGGACATTTCACCTCAAAATGTGTGTTATTGATTCATTGTCTCATTCTCGATAGCTATCCATAAAAACAGTACTTATGGGAAAAGGAATGGAAGTCAATCCAAGATCGATAACTTCTGTAAGGTTCTGCTTTAAAAAGCAAAAACTTTGGAAAAACAAAAAAAGTAATTCTCAATAATCTTTGACGGGATGAGTCATTCAGAGAGTGCATCTGCACCCATTTATAAAAACACATTATTTTAAATGGTCCATTTTTAATTGGAAACTTGTTTTTTTAGCTAAAGTGACGATTCCAACACTGTGGTGATCTGTTGTTATCGAGTGAAAGACATTTCTGAGGGTAAGAAAATTAATGAATAGTCTTCCGTGAACCATCTCTGCAATTTAGCAAGTGTTCCTTTGTCTCTGCTACATTAGCGCCCTCTAGCTACTCTCATTGTAAGTACAGGTTATAGGCTGTCATCCGTGAAAGATGGAACTCTTCTCCAATAGGTGCTCTCCTGTAGCACACTGCATATGGAGTGTATAAAAGTGTAAAAAATTTAGACTGAACAGTGCACACTCCACAATGCAGTGTTCTTTTACGCTAATATTCATTAATTACTTATTAACCATGGAACCTGAACCTAGTTTCTCATATAGACCAGACACTAAAACAGCAACCCCATCCACATTCAGTATGTAGCGTGTGGGATGGGGTTGCTGTTTTAGTGTCTGGTCTATATGACATCTGACTTATGTAGTTACACTATGCCCTGGGCCAGTTTGGTATAGCTATGCACTTAATGCAGGTTTTCATCATTTCCTTATGTATGGCTTGCATTGGGTGACATTTGCAGAGGTATGTTTTACTGGGGAGTGCTGAGTGAGCTGGACCATCTGTCTGAGGTGTAGGCACGGCAGCCAGCATCCATTGTGCTGATTCGGGACTGGAACACAGCACTGTCCCTGTCCGCCCAGTCATGCGGCAGTACCAAGAAACTTTCCACCAGTTTTGAAAGTGATGTCATTGTTTCTTCTGATCAACTCTTTTCTTTCTTTCTTCCGTCTTTTTTTTTTTTTTGAGAACTATGCCTTTCCCCCTCAAGCCAGGATTGGTGTCTGGCAGGTGTGACTTGACTGCTGGCCCCATAGAAAAGCTTGCTCTCATCTTTACGTTTTGTCACCACCGGGAAACTTGTCACCAGGTCGAGGTTCTCTCATCCACCAGATTCTCATTTTCAGGTCGGATGCCACGGCAGCAACACTTGAAGTGCTGTCAAGAGAGAATTGTCTTTTTTACAGGAATGTCTGCACTCAGAGTTTCTCACTCCTGTGTAGAATCGAGGTGTTACATCACGTTTACCGGTCATGTCAATTATTGTTCCATTATCAAGAGGGTTTAAATGGATTTCATGGAATAACTTGGCAGTATTTTGATCAAGCTCTTGCTCTCTTCACACTGCTAATCAAAATCTCAAGACTGCAAAAAAATGCACTTTTTTAACTAAAAGAAAGTTAAGGTGTGTGACTTAATCCTGGTGCTTAGGTAGTAAGAGTGCAGTTCCTTAAATAGGCATTTGGGAGAGACCCAGCACCTGCTGAGTGTTCTTGGTGGTACCTGAAGTCACCCTGTTACTCAGTGTGTGCTCCCCCTGAACACTGTTGTTAGACCAGACTCTTCTGCTCACATCCGTTTTTTGTTTCTGTAACCTATTATAAGTATGCAATGTTCTGTTTACAAATAAGAGGCACATTGAAGGTGAGTATAACAGGTAAGCAATTCTCTATTTCAATTCTCTAAGCAATTCCCCCTACAGCAGCATGTTAATTATACATTTAATATGTACCCATATTAAATGCTACATAATGATATTAAGTATATGTATCTTCCAATACGAAGAATAGATCATTTGTACCTTATGTTATTTGGTTTAAACCTTTGTTATGAAATTTACCTTGGGCCCATACAATACAATGGTTGTACACAACTACTTTTTCTTGATGTTCAAAGTACAAAGGAAGTTGCAAGCCTCTGAATTAATCCCAGTTATTGTGGCAAATGGCTGTTGACCATCAGACCAACGGTGTCAAAAATACATTTGAATGAATTCAGTATTTCAGGTGTTGGTAGAATTTGAAAACACTAATTTCTTACAGATCCCTGAGAATCGTCACTTTCAGTGGAATTTGTGTTGTTTTCTAAAGGTTTAAAATACTTAAGATAATTATCTGACTGAGGTCTCTTGACCATAAATGCCATTCATTTCAATGTCCACCACCACTGCCTCACTATAGTGGGGTTTTTATATGTATAATTCACTGTCACATTCACCTGACCATGAGGAGCAGTCTTCAGAAATGTTTACATCACAGAACACTGCTCAAGAGCTTGGTGAATTGCTGTGAAAGTGTAATCGGCTCCCACACGCTCAGCAGTCACTTTATAAAAAAGAATGTTAGTATTTGTGACCTACTTTTCCACTATCTGCCATGCATGTTTTGAATTGCATATGCCCCCAATTTTACTACAAATACCCTTCCCCAACCAAGGTGAAAAGTAGAACCAAAAGGTGATAAAGGGCATTCTGTTTTTGATATTACATATATATTACATAGTTATGGTAGAGGAGAGGCAGGGCATTCCTGTGATTCCCAGGAACTCACTCTCTCATTTTCATTTTCCTATAGACACTTGGGCGAGTATGCTAATGTAAAAACAAGGTCGATCAAAATTCTTTCTGATAGGGTGTCCTTGTATGAAATAACAGTTATAGACAGAGCTAATCTGACAATGCTATAAGGGTGTAATACACTTATTTTATACTTACAGTTATATACACTTATTTGTTATTAATACTCGCTGGCAACCCACATGTTCCTTCAGTGAACAGGGAATCTCATTCTTCAGGTCCGCTCTCATGATCCACCTCCACTTCCTGTTCATTAAACCCGTTCCAATCATTACTCTTATTGCCCTCTGATTGGCTTAGAGCCAGTGGAAGCATACATTGAGTATTGAGACTTTCAAATTCTCTGACTTCCGCATATCTGTAACTGGGGGGTACATTTGCAGCATGGAAAGAAGTGAGGGCTTGTCATCACATGACACATGTCACATGATCACAGCCTCAGCAGGAGAGCATTGCTGTATGAAGCCAAACCATTTGGCTATGTTCGGGTGGGCGGGAAAAACGGGAAAAATTTAAAAGTAAAAAAATTAGGGCCTGCTATCGCCTGGGCCTCCTCGCCCTCCACCCTAAGACAGTGAGTCATCACTAGTAGTGACTAGCCCTATTTTAGCACTATAGCTGTGCAGAGTATGGGTCACAGTAATGAGCTGGACAAATTCCAAGATCAAGTAGCTGTATTTGCAACAAAGAATGAGCGCAAACTAATTCAAAGACTTTGGTTGTATTCTTCCCATTGTGGTTTCTTTGTATTTTTCAAAGCACAGTGTTTTAGTTTGCTTTCCAAACAGTCTATATGTCAGCTAGGCTTTGAGCCTTGTAATGGGAGATGATTCTCAGTGCTTCCAAAAGATGTTTTTAAGGAGGCTAAATGGAGCATGGGATCATTGCAGGCCCTGACTGTACTTACCTCTGTTGCCTCCTGCCCACAATCACTACTAAATTGTCTTGCCTTAGTCTCAGAGTGTACTTTGGAATTTCCCTAGGCATAAACAAAAAAGCGAGCCATGTTTTAATTGTGGTTGCGATTTATTGCTCCGCTGCTAATTAAATCCCATCTCCAAACCACCCCTTTCTTGGGTTACCAAACAAGGCCGCTCACTATCGGCGATCAAGAGCACGTAAGGCGAAAACGAGGGAGGATGAGAGGGACTCGCGTCATCACAAAGTAAACACCAACGGAGACCAGAATGCACCACATGTTCACGTTCAAGGGGAGCCGGTGCAGTTCACACGCAGTGATCCGATTAGCTTAGTAGCGTGGAATAAAAGGGCCTCAGTGGGAAGTCGGTGAGTCACTCTCGCAGTCCCACAAGGCAGACCACAGACAGAGCCGCATGCCGCTGTGCCACGCTGCTGTCGCCGCCACCGGGGTCGCCCATCCGAGCTCCACGCAGGACACGAGCGTATCGGACAACAACTTCGGCAGAGAAGCAGCCGGCAATGGACTGGTGCCAGGGGTGGGCAAAAAAGTCTGGTGGGGAGTTCACTGAATTTGCTGATCTTGTGGCTAATACAAGTAAGATCATTAATATGCAGACATGTCTTTCTAGAGCCCTGAGTTATATGTTAGCAGAGCCCAGGGTTGCGTCGTGAGCTAAAAGCCAAGAGAAGCCTGTATTTGTACACTCCATGCTTTTAAAAACCACAAGGCTCTCGCAGCACAACGTTTGTTTGGGAAGGAGACAAATGATCCCTGAGACTGGTGAGTTGAGCCATTGCCATGCCTCTACCGGTTGTGGCTGGAGGTTCACAGAGGCACGGAAACAATTACCCCAGGCTTGGTGGGCAAGAATAGCGGATAAGGCAGTTAAGTTCATTATTCCCATCACCCTATAGCACTATAGCAGTCAGTTCTGGTCAGCTGGACATCTGTGTGTTTATGAACAGAATGTGTCCTGACATTCTTGTCATCCTCCAGTGACATAGGCAGTATGTAACAGGAATTGGAGGAGTCACATGACATGGCCATCACTTTGCATGTCGGTGGGAAAAGGTTGCTGAAGGAGGCTGAAACATTCCAGCTATGTTCAGGTGGAATTAAGGGGGAAAATCTAGAAAAACAATAACAAAAAAACAAGTATGACAAGGTTATGGAAATACTGTACTGTGAGGAACAGGCATGAAATCAACATATCTCCTGAGCTATTATTTGGATTAAAACAATGTGAAATTAATTTAACAGTTCTAATAAATGCACATTGCTAAACTCCATTATTGCAATATTTTGAGCTTTTGCAATGAAAGCACCATGTTTTAACCCCCCCTCTCTGACTCACATAAGTTTAAATTCTGCCTGCTTATTCTGTCTGCTGCAGAGAGGATGGAGAGGCGGGAGGCATTTTCAGAGGGTGGGAGCAGCTATGTTCCACACACATATTACCCAGCAGGTCTGTGATGTTCTAGTTTATTTAAAGCTCCATCTCTCCCTCAATTAAACCTGCAGCAGCTACCAGGGTGCTGCTCACCCTGCTCCTGTCTCAGAGCGAACGTGTCAGAGGAGCTGTCACAATTCATTTTTGGCTGCGGCCGTGCTTCCATTTGTCTCAGACCACAACGGCTCAGAAATAAGCACTCAAATGCTGCTCAGGAAAGGGTGAAAAAAATGACAGTGCAAGGACGGACAGCGGTTATGATAGCCTGGTGACGATGCGTTGGGCTGCGGCGGGTTTGTATAAGACACACAAAGGGCTTGTGCACATTACTGCTTCTGCTAAAGATGATTCATCTTTTGACAGCCGTCGCAAATTCCCAAACATTCCTCCTGAAATTCCGTTTGCTCCACACTGAAACTGTCGATTGGCTTAACGCTGCATTGTGTGTCGGGTGCTCGCAAGCAATGCTGATTGCTGTTTTGAGTGCCAACGGGCTGCAGGTGAATTTCTAGCAGGGGGGCTGGAGGTTTTCTCCAAATCCTCTTCAATGTCAGGTTTTATGAGCTGTGGGGGAGTGGGTTTGGGGGTCCGCCAGCAGGCGATGTGGCATGCCAGAGAGGGCCAGCTGCATTCTGTAAGCTCTTTCCTCCAGAAGCGTATATCACCGAGAGGGGCCTGGAGGTAGGACAGAATAATGGAGAAAAGGCACAAGCGCCAGACCTGGAGAACGTGCCGGACAAAAGAGAGACAGAAGGAGAAGCTCTTGAGCTGTGTGGGTGAGAGCATGATTTTATGCACAGGGGTCCCCGGAAACCTGGCAGGTCACAAAGCCTGCCGGGGTTGTGAGTACTGGTAGCAGCTGCACTTCCTCACAATGCCTGATAGCTGAGTGCCCGGCCACATAAACACTATGAGAGAAAAGGGACTATGGTTAGAACTATGGAAACAGCGGCACACCAATATTAAACAAGGATAAGATGCCACCTCATAGAGCATCTTTTTATTTTTCGGCCAAAATAATAAGATGGTGATCTATAAGGTAATGTCTTACCATTATGTAGCCAGATCTGCTCAAGGTTTCTTCCTTTTAGTCAGGGAGGTTTCCCTTGGCTTGCTCTTGGGGGTATCAGGCCTGCGATCAATGGAAAACTGCTCTGAGACAATTTGTATTGTAAAAAGAACTATACAGATGAAAATGCATCAAAATGAAATTTAAAATTCTCTCTAAAAAAGTCAATTTAAAAAGTCTCCATTTCCATAGTTCCAACTCCACTTCTGGTTTTCTGTTTTCATCTTAAAACTAGTGTGGGGATAAATCAGCAGGATTCCATCTGAATCTTATGTTTCCACGTTACCGGTCTTTGAACTCTTTTAAGGTGTTATTGGACTACGATTCCCATCTATGTCTTCATCTTCACATCCCATGCTGCTGCTAGGTCCCTTTAATGGTGTCTAGCAGCAGTGTGCGTGCAGTTGTTTTTAACAAGTGTTTGAAGCATGAGTTTCATGCCTGAACTAAGGATGTGCTACAATTTAAAAAGAGGTGGGTCACCAAAGAGATTTGGGCACCTTAGTATTCGGCTAAGATCATGAGACTCAGATACAGACTGACATATGACAAAGTCATATTTATTTATAAATGAGCCACTTTCACAGCAGAACATTATATGTTAGGGTTAGTTTAGGGTTACAGTATGTAATTGAAATGTGGCAAGATCACTGTGGAGGAGAACAAAGTATACAACAGCTCTAAGAGAGAAAAAAACTCTCTCAGTAAGAAGCATGGACCCCTGTTTGGCCACCAGAGTCTATCTCAGAGTGACTGTTCTGAAATAATGACATAGAAAAGCAATAATGTTGGATAATTTAATCTCCGACCTGAATAATACAGCTCTCAATTTAAACATATTCTGACAGCCATTAATATAGCTGAAATACGCTGCGTGACAGCGCGAGGACCTGATTAAAATCACCGGGTCTGCAGAAATGTACCAATGGCCTTTCGCCCCCCCCCAATGTAACAATGACACATAATAAAAGAGAAAGGGTACAGCATTACCTAGTGATCATTTAGACTTTGGAATCTGCGCAGCCTTTATTGATTTGCTTTTCATATAGAACTGTGTACTGATTGGTATTATAATGTGAATATCTTTGGGTGACTATGTGAGAATAATGCACAGCGACGTGTGCTCACAGAATACCTTATGCAGACATTCTGTGCTTTTGGCTGCTTCAGAGCCGCGTCTCATTTTCACCCCTATGTGAATGCTGTCAGCCACATACAGCCAAAACGGAAGGGTTCTAATCCCGACAGCAGCGCATGAACTCAGTTTGTACTTTGCGAATAAAGAGTATTTTTTAAAACAAAAGCATCCATACAGATTTCCCCTTGGTTGATTCTGATGTTCCCTCTTTAGGCTACACATCCTGCGAACGCAAGCCTGGCGTTTTTCACAGGTCAGTGAAAACATGAGAGTAATTTCGGATCATTTCAAGCACCGCGTGTTCCAAAACTGCAGCCTTCATTCAAGCACAGGCATTTTGTCTAGCACTGCGGTGACAAAAGATTTGGGGGCTCAGAATCTGCAACGCTGACAAAAAAAATGAGCTGACATACGGTAGAGTGATGACACATTAAATTAACATTTTAACTTTGTTTACTGAAAACATTTCCTGCCGTCCAAATATTTGCCTGAGAGAGGGCTTATTAACCTGCATGTATCCACAGAAATTTGTTGGATTGCCCTTCATATGGAGATATACATTTAAAATGTTACCAGAAACAAGAAGCAAAATGCTAAGTAAATGCTAAAGAAATCACTGCCCATACTGGGTAAACACACTAGGCCAATGTGCAGTTTCAACATTTCCTCAGCAAAATCGCAACCAGAAGTGCTGGCAGCTACATTATGCTGTCCTTTCACACTAGAACCAAAGCAGGTCTGAGGTGAATCTGTCTCTCTTACACGGGCGCTGCTGTAATAAAATCCACTAAAATTATTAAGGCTGAGTTCCCAAACACAGGCTAGCAGTTGGTCTTAAAAGGATTATAGTCCTTTTATGTAGTTAATTGGGACTTGAAAATATGTTTATATATTTCTAGGGGAAAAAAGGTAATGACCCTGTGAAAATGAAGCTCAGAAGAGAGCAATTTTGTGAAGCACCGAAGTCCTTAAAATGGCTTTACTGTAAATATTCAGTTCATCTAGCTAAAATCTTTCCCCTGAGCCACTTCTGACACTGTTCAGATAGCTTTTTTCACGGTGCTAGGATGGGAGGGTGAGTTTGGCTGGTTGTGGAGAGCTCTCTGGCTTTTTCCCTCAAACCCCCTCCACTCTCTGACATAGGGTCAGCAGCTCGGCAATTAAAGGAGCAAGGATTACCTGTCTGCTGAGGTCGGCCCCAGAACAAAACGTCTACAACCGTACATCTTGGGGAAAAAAACAATTCTGACTGCACACAGCAAAACGAATACAACCAAGTCTTTATCACCGTTAACCACCATCTTCACCATGTGGGACCACTAGTGACTTTTAATTTTGTTTTTGGAGAAGTTGAAGCAAGCAATGTATTGGTGCACCACCAACAAATTCAGTAAGACCTTTAACTAACACCCCAGCTCAGGGGGCATGAGGCCTGGAACGATCCCAGAATCTCCCATAATGCAACTGCAGCAGGAGAAGCCCCTCCCACATGCAGGTATCTGGAACCTGTCCCATCCTGATCTGACCGGAGAGACCACTGGACAGCCCTGAAAGCAGAGAGGAAGCAGCCCATGGGACTCAGCCAGTGGGGAGGAGTGGAAATCGATCTAATGCCAGGAGATAACATCAAAGAGAGTCTGACCGACCCGGGCGGCCTGGCGAAATTGTTTTTGAAGGGCATAGCTTCACGATATGAGACGGGTGTGCAACTCTGTCTGGAGAAGAAGAAAAAGGAAAGAAATGATTGCGGCTCCTTACAAGTTAAAATATATATGGGGCCCTCATTTGTACCCAGGATGAAACGCACTCAATCTCCCAGTAAATCCCTTCTCTGTGGAGGCTATCAAAAGGTCGCTCTGTGCGGTTCGCACACTGTCGCAACCGTCCGCAAAACGGGGCTAATCCTGGCCTGGCCCCGGAATACGAAACCAGCCAAGAAAAGCCACAATGTCAAATGTTTAGTCTTGGAAACAGGCAAGATTTCCTTACACAGATTGTCGAGACAAACAGAAACACGACTGGTGTCTAAAAACCACACTGTCTAATCCCCAATAGATTAAGCTCAGTTGACAGGACCTGTTCTTTCAAGCACTGAGATTAGTTGTACTCAGTCATAGATCTTCTTTCATTGTTCGTTTGCTTTGTTTGTTTGTTTTTGTTTGACTCCCTCACACGTGTCTAAAATAGTGTCTGACCCATCTGCTGTTCATTTATACAGCTGGACAGTTACTGAAGCAAGTTTTTCTCATAAATAAAATCTGTTTCCTTGCATTTACTTATTTATTAACCTTTATTTAACCAGGCAAAACCCTTGAGGTAAATTTTCCAGCTATTTCTGTGGATTCCTTTGTTACCACCCTCTACTTTAGTTTTATTAGTATTTTTCAGGGGAAAGCTGGCAATAGGTGTTGCTGGAGTGGGCCTGGAAGGAATGAGAGTAAAGCAGGAACAAAAAGGGCAGCTGAAGGTGTGGAACCTGTTGAGACACATCCACCCCCAAAGTGAAACCAGAAAACATTGCTTTTATTCACAGTAAGGTCAAGTTGTGTCAAAACTATGCGATATGAAACAGGCCTTTTAATACACCAGTAATGTGAAGGAGAATAGGAAGGCATGTGGCTTTGATACAAATGTGGAATTCTGCATATTATGCCCATAAATGGCACATGATCAGGCCATTTCCAGAGGTGAAGAGGGAATCTGAATGCAGTGAGGCACCAAATCAGATTCAGGCGCAAAATAGAAACAGATACATCATTACATGCGCTTCCCTGGAGAGTTCTGCCAGAGATGAGAGCATGCAGATCAGCCTGTGTGCGTGTGTGTGTGTGTGTGTGTGTGTGTGTGTGTGTGTGTGTGTGTGTGTGTGTGTGTGTGTGTGTGTGTGTGTGTGTGTGTGTGCATGTGTGTGTGTCTCAGGAGGGATATTCTTTTTAGTGTAGCTATTGCACAATAGCAACTATAAGTAAAGTTCTATATTGTAGAAAGTCATGACAAACAAACATTGAGCAGATGACAAAATAAACATCTGGGGAACTGGGGAAAATGTGTTTTGGGGGAAGAGGAAACTAATGAAAACAATGAAAGACAAAATGTGGCACATACTTGAAGATCTAGATACTTTGGTGTAATAACTTAAAAAGCTTTTCCTCTGGGGGGAAGAGCAAAAAGGCCATTTTCAATGAGAGTGTCCTTCATCACAGTTGATATTCGGTGGTTCTGTTTGGTGGTTCCATCGCACATCACTCCACCCTATCAGGTGCCCCGTTGTGGTTTTTAAGCCACACCTCTCCTGTATAATGCACGGCATCTGCCCACTCAACCTCACAGCGTTACACGGGTTTCCATAAAGCATTATTTATGCCTCCTGTTGCCTGGCATTCAGCTTCAACAGCACCAAATGTGATTCTCTTAATGTAATGCGATAATGTCTGCGAGACTGCGCGCTGCTGCAGCTGATCGATGCGCCCTCCGCTGCCCATTCCTCATTCATGCACATTACTGCGCTCTCTCTCCACTTCTCCATTGGATTTTGGTCATTATTTATGCCAGGGAGATATTAAATTGCATCATATATCGGTTTCTTCATCAAGATAATGTTCCCAATTTTGAAAGAAGCGGCGGTTCTCATAGTTTTGTTCATTTCTTGGTTTGAGGTATTGATTTCAGGGAAACTTTGTTTGTGTATTGATATTTTCTTTCTTTTTTCATTTCTTTCCTGAATGCAGATTTAATCCAGGGCCAAGCCACAAAGTAAGACGCAAAAGCTAATCTTAGTAAATACTGTTCTTGCCATGCAGAATTTGACTTGCAAAGGATATGAATTTCAATTAGTTTGAATATATTCATTTGTCCTCTCCCATGACTTCTCCCGTTTTTAAAAAAGAAAAAAAAATCAATACCAGGTACAAACTGACATTCAAATGAATACATTTGCAATATGAGCAAGATTTAAATCAAGTACCTTGTATCTCAGGGTCACATCAATATCCATAATATGACTTATCACAGTGTTATGGTAATTTGACCAGCCAAAATCTAATAAATGTAATGAACCAATGTATTATTTAAAGGCCAATTGCACAGAGATCTGGATATCTAAAACTGACTGTTTCTCATTTTAGGGTCATTTCCATCTATGGCCACATGAGGTCACTGGTTCTCAAATCATTAGATAATTGAGGTTGGTGTTGTCAAACCATGTAGATTAAAAAAAAAATAACTATACATCAATATTTTCCCATTGAATCAGCAACAGAAATATATAAAAACATTATAGTACTGTACAGCAATTTCAGTTTTGATCACAGAGATATAATTGTCTGTAGAGATATTATGCATCAGTATACCAAATATACTTATGTGTTTGGCATACAACAAATTTTTCTTTTTATAACAGGACATTATGTTCGTTTTTCGGTTTGACCGACAATGGTGTATTTGCCCTCTAATAATTTTACGGCGGACATACCTAAGAGGATGGAGGCTGACTTCGATAATATGCTTTTTTCCAGCAGTGATGTCAGAAAATGTACAACCAAAAACTGCATATATATGCACTGGGTATAGCTTACTGACATCAGGTGGTTTATTTTATGAATAAAGAAGACAACAGAGGAGCAGTTACTGCAAAAAAGACAGGTTTTCTGATGAAACTACTGGCACATCCAAAAGTGGAAAGGTTGCTGCAGGCAGACATTGTGTTGTGGTGTTTATTTGCATCGTTTCTTGCTCACCTCATTTGCATTGTTTTCAATGCTTGGTGTACCTGCCAGTATACAGACAAAATGAGGTTATGTCTGCTGCTGAATCTTATGTCTATGGGATTTTAAATCTTTGTGATTCTTAAAATGTATTAAATTAGAATATGATAAAAAAAAAAATGAATCATTCCATTTTTTTTATTTGCCCTTGAATGAAATACTGGCAAAAATCAGACCCAAAGTGAAATAATCATTAGACTCTATTGTTGCACTTGATAACTTCTGACCACTGAAACCTTCGCTGGAAAAGTTATCATGGGCAAATTTAATTTTTTGGCCAGACCCAATTGTAAAAGGATGTGTTGTCATGGTAATCCTTGAGAACTATCTGAGAGCTACACATAAAGAAAATCTTTTTTTCTAGATATTCTCTTCAGTTCTGCAGATTTGAATTTTCATGTATAAAGAGACCAACTCTGAAATGTATAAATTAGCCTGTTCCAGCTGTGTAAATAGTTAAGACCTCTAAAGGGCCAACTACGGCTTTTGTCAATTGGGACCCACTACCTGTACAACAGCATATACATGAGCTAAGTACTATGGTGGCACATTTACAATCATCTCAGTGCATCCATTTTGTGCACAGAAATGTAGAGTGAGTTTTTGATATTAAATCTATACAATTTGACATGAAAATGTATAATTTGCATCATCGTAACACTTCTAAAAGCTAACATTCACACCACCTTCTGGTGAAAGACTAGAAGGGACTTCAGGAATCTGAATCACCAGTTTTGCCATGCTTACCTATAAGAATGAGGTCCATCTTCAGTACGAGAAAAAAACACAGTCGCAAGAAGTCAGATAAAGAAAATTCATGTCTTGTTACTGAAAATACAGAGTTGTTTGTGTTAACAGTATACTGTCACTGTGACTCAGAAATCTATAGGAAAACAAGTATTTAGTTCAGTAAACTTTTGCCCTTGTTGCCATTTTACCAGTCATGCCTTTCCATTAGAAGATACATCTTTACGGGGAAACTTGAAAACCCACCCCCTCCCCCAAAAAAACGAAACAATTAATGCAGAAAATTCGGTTTACTCTAGTTGTTTACATGACTACATTATCCAGAAATCAACGAGAGCTCTGACTTCAGCTGTGCGACAAAAATCCTAGTGCGATGGAGCATTCTGCCTAAGTAAACTGATCCCAAATCAGGAACTAGCCTTTTCAAAAAGACGATAGTGGGTGGGAAAATGATCCTGGGTCGGCTAGCGGCAGAAAGTACCTAGAACATCCTCATGTTGTTCGAAGAACATATCCTTCCGCGAAAGAAAATAGGGAAGAGCTACACATTACAAAAACGTGTTGATTAGATGTTAAAGTAGTCCAGCTGATGGATAATTTACCTTTAAAAACGTTATCTTTTTTGATGTTAACTGCTAGCACATAGTACATTGTTAAATGTGGATTAATTTAAAGCGGTCCCTGTAGTGTAACTCGTACATGATCAGCAGTTGACGTAGGCCGTCGTCTAAAGGCAAGGGGCTACCCTGCATTGTTTTGATTTGTGGGATCCCTCTGTCATATCCCTTTCTTGGAGCTTCTTAAGTTCATGTGCTACAGGTCAGTGCTGCAACGGGGCTTGTCAATGGCGTGTCATGGGCATGGTGACTGTTAGAAAGTAATAAACAGTTAAAGTTTACTCGTTATAGCTGATACACCTGGTTAGCCATTTGGCTAGCTGCTAGCTATCTATCTAGTACGTAATACAAAGCAACGGTCTAGTGCGGGTTCCATGGATTCTGTTGTGCTGTTCAACGAGCTTATTTATTTACATATTGCGCTGCTATGTGGCTAAAGTTAAAGTTTCTTATGTTCAGATGCAAATCTTGTTCGAGTAGCCTCTCGTCGTCGGCTTGTTAGCTGGCAAGCGTACCATGAAGTTGCTCGCGTGTGTTGCAGGTAGCAAGCTAGTATCGCTAACATTAGCCGGCTAAAGATAACGCATTGCTTCCTCAATGCACGGGCAAGGCAATCGATCGAAATGCGTCTGCAGTCCTACCAACATCTAACGTACTTGTCTAATGATTAACAGGCAACATTGCCAGTTTGTTCTTGCCATATCTAGAACTTGCATATAACGAGCCGTAAAGTGACGTAGCCATTTGTAGAAAACAGTCTTCCAGTGTGTGCTTGTGTCATCATTTGCTAGCTAGCCAGCTTGCTAGCTACATGCACTAGCTACGTTAGTTACCGTATCACTAGGTCTGGGCGTTGAGACAAAGGAAACGGGATTGCTATAGACTACTAGTTTCTGTGTGGACATAAATACCTTTGGTTGGAAAAAATACAAAAATTACCGTCGTTTGAATGGGTTTATTGTCGTGCAGATTCAGACAGGTAGCTTAATCAAAGAGTCAAGTGTTGTTAAGTCAGTATCGTGTAATTAAAAACATTGTATCTGTCACGGTGAAAGAATATAACGCCACTGTTTTTCAATTGCTACAAGGGGCGCAGATTGAGAAAGATGTTCCCACTTATATCTATTCTTCTGTACTTGGCCTATCTTGATTGGCGTGCTGCAGAAGATCCAGGTGTTAACGGTTTTATTTTATCGCAGGTCTGGCGAAGTAGTACAGGCTGGCTGTGCAGGCAGGGATGCAAAACCTGTAACTATAAATCTAATTTAACGAGGCTCAGGTGGCCCGTCGCCATGGACTTAGGATTTATGCCGCGGGAGCTCAGTGTACTATGCCGGAGTGATGTGCTAACGATCTGACTTTCTTTGTTGCCTAATAAAATCGTATTACCCTGCGTACCAGTATTGTCCTGCCAGGACGTAGCATAGTCTTATCTGAACCACAGGTCCTTCAGAGGAATGTTCTCTGTCTACTCTGGATTTAATGGTCATTATGTGGCTCACAGGAGATGCTGTAACGACTCTGGTTGTGGCGTAGGATGGAGTTTTTCAGGAGTGTTTGTTGTCTGGGTTGGAGATATGTCAGTCTTACTCAGCAGAAGCATCTTTTGCTGGTCTTAAGTCAGATTCCAGCCTGTGTGTGAGAGAGATTGGCTGATTATGCACTAACATTTGGATGAGACCTTATGCAGGTAGCATTTGGTAGAGAGTAAAGTTTTGGTCGAGCACCTGTTGTAAATATGATTGTAATCTGGTTGGGGCAGGACCCTGTACGTCTGCCCAGGATACACTGACTCATGCACCCTCATTTTCTGCAGGAAGTACCCTTGGTGTTATGCACGGTTTAAGCTTTTCTCAAAGCGGCGGTCAGTTTGGGACTTTTGCATCTACAGGAATGGTGCATGCTACCCTTTTAAGTCTGCCCAACTCACCAACATGTGCTTCGCCAATAAACCAATGGCCACTTACCACTCTTGATACATTACAGGTCCTGAGTGGTTGATGTGTGAAATTATGAATGGCACAAGTCAGGTAAATACTTT
This sequence comes from Albula goreensis, assembly GCA_022829145.1. Classification (NCBI taxonomy): domain Eukaryota; kingdom Metazoa; phylum Chordata; class Actinopteri; order Albuliformes; family Albulidae; genus Albula; species Albula goreensis. The sequence continues at coordinate 6,635,108 of CM040741.1, read as the reverse complement.
CTACAAATTTTACAGGCACCAGTCAAACTGCATGAAGCTCAATTCTGAATGATATCAAAGACAATCCAGAAAGTTTTTAAAGATTGAGTTTTCAAAGTGGAGTCAAGGCTATCCAGCTGGGCTCATTCTGCTCTTGATTAACTGCTTCCTATGTGCATTATTTACAAATGTTATCTAAACGCAGATTATGCAAAGCAATCATTTTGAAATATTTTACTCGTGGATTTTGCACACTTGGAGGTCTCACCGTTGACTCGAACCCTTCCTCTGGTTTTTCCAGCAGTTTTTGGCTTTGTGGGCTGTTGAGTTTTTTGTTTCAGTCAAACATTGGCCACATGGAGACAGTGGGGAAAGCAGTCTGTGTTTTTCTACTCCTCAGCAGGCTAATTGAAAGAGCACATTTCTGGTTAACACTGCTGCTTCCTGTTAGTCAAGGCTTGTTTATTGAAGACACTCACATCTGCTTCTCAGCTGGTGTGTGTGTGTGTGTGTGTGTGTGTGTGTGTGTGTGTGTGTGTGTGTGTGTGTGTGTGTGTGTGTGTGTGTGTGTGTGTGTGTGTGTGTGTGTGTGTGTGTGTGTGTGTGTCACTTGCACATGTGTCTGTGACTGCACATGCATGCAAGTGTGGTCTGAAGCCACAGGAATTACATGTTTGCTCATGTAAGTGTGCACACATGAACCTGTGATATGCCTGTATGTGCATGTCCCATTTGTGCAGGTCTCATTTATGCTTTGTGTGTCTGACTATATAAATGTGGCTGTTTGTACATTATGAGTGATCTCCTCTGTATCTGTATGTGTGTAGTAATGTGTATATAGACAGGCATGCTCATGTGTACTTGTGTGGTGTCTTAGCTTGAATGTAGACCATTGGCAGCTACTGTATATTGAGAGTGTGCTGCTCTTCAATCATACATGTTTATTGATGTTATGTGCATACAGATTTTAGGTACAGGGCTTATTGGCATACTTACGCATGCTGTTTATAAGTCTTCATCTCAAGAATGCATACTATTATTTTGTAGTTCTTTTATAAAAACCTGGACATACATAAATAATTTTAATGTCTGCATCTGTGTTCATTAGAGCCAGAGATGCATAAATGAAGTTCTCCAGAAGGGGGCACCAGAGTACTTCATTCCTCTCTAATTTTCAAAACCACTTCAGTGCACATCTGAGCTCAGACATCTCATGCAGCTGCCAGTTGAAAGTTCATGAGTAAATTATCCCCAATAAAAATCATTTCATCCTAGTAATCAAGTAATGGTTTCATTCTGCCGCCCCTCTTAAACAAAACTCTCACTGTTTGTCTCAGTACCGTTTTCCCACAGCCCTGGCCCCACAAAATCTGCAATGTCACCTTCATTCAAAGGAAGTGTTTATGTGGCAATTATTTAAAGGTTTGGGAGATCCTGTAAATCAGCGCAGCTAATTCATCATCTTCTGATTGTTCCTGAGGAGCGAGCCCATTTACGTAGCAGCCTCTTAGCCACAAGACAATTAAACTAAAGTTCACGTCAGTCCCAGTACTCAGTAAACAAGCTGTCCAACATTTAACATAAGTTTATAGCTTTTTTTTTTTTTAATACTTTTTACCATAAGTGTGTGGGATTGTTTTTTTCCCCACTTAAGTATTTCTTTTCAATGTATTGTGCCAGTGGGAGCAGGAAACCATATTTTGTATCATATTACTCTATCCCAGGGAGGGGGGTTTCAGAGGCGACTGGGTGAGGGGGGGCGGTCAGGGTTCACCACACAGTGACGTCACACACTGACCAATCAGCTTGTGTGTTATTATTAACTTTTTCAGGCAGTTCACGCTTTCTGCCGTTGCTAGGTACTGAATTAGATTTGAGAAATCCTTTTAGCATATATTATAAATTGTTTTTTTTTTTTTTTTTCTTCAGGGATGTGTTCGCTCGAATGCACCCCGCGGGCCTATTCATAGTTTTAGAGTCGCACGCTGTAATCAGAGCCCTTCGCTGGAACGCACGGCTGCATATTTCATTTCAAGCTTTTCAGAAGGAAAAGTAGCACACGATTTTATCTCCTTCCAATCTCCGGCGTTTGGCTGAACCACAGAGTGCTGCTTATGGCTTGTTTGTTCATCAGCCGCTACCCTGAGTTATGAAGACTATAATATTATCTCAGGTATCATGCTCTCAGAGGAAAAATCAGATTCGCATATTAAAATTTTTTCCAGCGAGGTCTTGTAATACATATTCGATTGCCGCCTGTGTCCCTGTCATGGATAAACACATTATTAGAAGGCTGGTAACATAAATCACAAGCTGTGTTCTTAGCCGGAGGTAAATCTCAAACTGCGACCTTAGCTCTGCATCCTGCTTTTATCAAGCCTTGTAAAAAAATAATTTTAAAAAAACTATATGGTGTACTTTCAAGGGGATATTCTGTTCCGGTCACTTTTTACACGGGGCGCTGAAACTTGGATTGCAGTGTGTTTAATCGCAGGAAACATTGGCAAAAACACCGCTAAGCGAGGCAGGCATGGATTTTTGGCCGAGCAACTTGAATTGAAATGAGAGGCCGGTCTCTTTTCACCCCTTGTAATGTCTGCCTTACACAAGCTGTCGTTCAGTCCATTGCTGCATTGCAAAAACAGTAAGCAATCTGCAGGGTTATTTTGTGTCACACAGTTGCATGGGCTAATCTGTGGTCCCACTCCATTTGAAGTACCCGTTTATGGAACAATAAGCAGGTAATTATCATCCTTAACTAATGGAGCGTTTGCAAACATTACAGATCAGCTCTAATGGGCAGTAAACAGGTAATTCGTGACCTGTGAGTGGTCCATTAAATACCTAAAACAAATTTCAAAGTGTTTTGTTCATAAATCGTTCATCCTGTTGAGACTGTTTCACTGCAAGGAAAACAGTATCAACACTGTTGGGTATGGAACAGCACCATAAAACAAATCTCAAACCTCTGTCAACTTTACAGCAGGCTGTTAACAGGCCATAATTTCCCTATTCACTAGCTAATTGATGTCTAAATATGACTGAAGTACTTAATAAATTATTTAGGCTGATTAGGAAATAATCTTGAACTTGTGTCAGGGTTGTTGTTAAACTACGGTCATGCCAACCTAGGCAGCCGTCTTTGTTCAGCAGTGATGTGAACTTCAGTGGCATGTGTGTCTCGTGGGAGTTCTCCAGCTGTTGCTTGCTGTGGGTTGGGGGGGGTGTTGCGACTCCAGCTGTGGTGACAACCTGATCCCCAAAAAAGTCCCAGGTCCACTTGTAGGCCGTCCGTCGTCCAGCTGAAATTGCTAGACGAGGAAAAAATAATAAGGGCCCATTTCCGCTAGCTTTATTTACCTTTCCTCAGAGCTGCAACCACACTGTAACAATCCCTCTGCATGCGCCCCCCCCGCCCTTCGCCTGGGGCCTGGATATGGAGGTAATAAACAGTTGGACTTTTCCCACGGAAATAGAGTAGTACCCAGCGGCCCCCCACCCCGAACCCCCCATCTCCCAGAGGTTTAAACACTCAGTAGCACGAAGTGCGGCTTCCTCAACCAATAATGAGGATGGATTTCAAATGACTGGTTGAAATCAGTGAGTCTTCCAGATGCCGTGTTGTAGCTTCACTATGAAACCTCGGTCCAGCACTAGATGTCTTGCCCCATAGCACACGGAGGGAACACCATCTGCCCGCTGCCAGACTGTTCAATGGAAGATGACGTACTTCCCTCTGTACCGAGGCCTTTGGAATCATGCCCCTTGCTCATAAAGCATCTCGCAGTATAAGTGCTGATCCAGGGTCAGTTTTGCCTTTTAGACCATAATGGTTGAGGTCAGGATATGACATGAAAAACCTTATCCTCAGTCAGCTCTCTGGTTCTGAGATGCTAGGTGAAAACAGGACCAGGTCTGTGGATGGCAGTTTGAGAATGGGTATTTGGAGTTTGGGCCTGGGGTTTGGGGGTTAGTACCACTCTTCCTTCCTCTTCTTGTTATACCGTGACCCCCACATCCCCCAACCCCCCCATCCTAACGCCAGTGTTATAGTTTGTGTATCCACGAGGGTCCGCGTGACGTAGATTTTGTCGTTAGAGGGTGTATGCGAGGCCCTGTGCGGACGTCCACATGCCTCCAGCAAGGGCACCAACTGCATGCGGACTCCTAGCAGACTAGAAAATAGTACAACAAGAACAACTATGTGTCTGTGGTGTCCGCAGCTGTCCGTGTGTGCTTCCGCAAGGGAGTATCACCAGGCCTTAACAGGTGCTGTGTTCCCAGCAGGTCTCTGGTGGAGGCGGGGGCAGCTGAGTGAGGCTATGGAGGAGCAGTCGGGGTCTCCGGGGACCAACACCAACAGCACCAGCAGCCAGAGGAATGGGGAGGAGGTGAGTCTGTCCCGAATGCGCCTCCGGGCCTCTCCCGTCGCCCTGGGCTCTGGCCCTGCCACCTGCTGGAGCTCAGAGACGGAGAGAGAGGTACGGTCCATTCCATTATTTTAGGGTAAGGGAGCTGGAGCCCAGAGACGGAGAGGGAGGTATGGTCCGTTCCATTACCTTATGGTAAAGGAGCTGGGTTTGCGACTTACAGGTTGCATGGCAAGTTCCCAGGTAGGGATCATATGAAAGTATAGTGTGTTATGCATATTAAGTCACTCTGGGCAAGAGCATATGAAAAAACGACCTGCAATGTGATGGAAAATTAAGACATTCCCTTCCCTTCCTCCCGCCAATCGAGCAAGATCTCTAGTCACGGTTCTATGAGGGAGACCATCCAGAGAGAGGGAATTCTGGGAGACCTTTTTCTCTGATGATTTCTGTTGACGTGATGGAGGGGAGGATCCGTCCTAGAGTGGAATCTCCCTCCGTGTTGCCGCCATCTTGCATCCGGGTAAAAATAAGGATCCCACTCAAATTGAAGGAAGGGAACGTGAAGAACTAAACAATGAACTTTAAACATAACAGTCCCCAAGAGACACGTCACTGCCCCTCGCTGGTTGCTAACTTCCTGTATGACATCACCACACGCCCTTATCAGGGGAACACCCTTCACTTAAAAAAATCGCCCTCTCTCCTTTCCTCCAGCTTTTCCCCCCTTTCTCTTTCTTCCGTTCACCCTCTCCCTCCTCCTGTTGGCATCTCGGTCTCTCCCCCTCCCTCTCACACTCTCCCCTCCTGGGGAGGCCTGTCCAGACTTGCATTCAACAAGAAGAACATTTGCTTCTGTTACTCAGCACTCACTAGCATATTCTTTTTTTTTTTTTTTTCCTTTGGCTGACACGAGCCAACAGTCTGAGAAATGGTAAAGTTCAGTGAACCGAAATGGCTGCCAAGAAGAAAGATGCCTAGTGATCGAATCGGTCGATAATAATTTGCCTGTTATGAATCATTCAGCTCTGGTCATGCCAGGGGGAGGACTGTAGCCAGGAGTTCCGTGGGGTGGCACAGAATTTCATCACCCAGGATGGGAGGGATTTATTCCGCGGGGTGATATCGTCTCACCATATTCACACACCGCCAAGATCACGCAGTGTATTCTCACAGCTGAGAATAAATGCATATTAAATTCTATTTTGAATAAAACATGATTCCAGGTCACTGAACCATTGAAATTGCAGTGCTATCTTTATTTCCCTCTCTTTGCACATGCGTCTCCCGAGAGGACATTGTTGTGTTGTTTACCTGTTGGAGTTAGCATTAGCGGCCCCAGTGCACCACTAACCTAACAGCCATGGAGAAGACAATTGGTAATCACACAGCTGTAATTTCTTATAAATTTATTTTAGTTGTGTGAATGCTGTTTGAGTTCATGGTCTTTGCACTCCTTCAAAAAAGCAGTTTTTTTTAAAGCTTTCTAAATAACCAAGTGCCTGCAAGAAGAGTGAAAATAAAAATACATGTAGAAGCTGTTAAAGAAATAAAGGTCATTCTTAACGCTCACAGATTGTGTTACTCCTGAGCCTCTCTGGTCCGTACTGTTACATGGTGGACGGCAGGGCTGTCAAACTCCACTCGCCTGGACAGCCAAAATGTCTGTGGGCTGGAGTGGTTTCCTTTCAATCAGCAGCCAATTTAGACCCTGGAAACAAGGTGTGTGGAGCCTCGCCAGTCAGTGACTTAAATTAAACACTGAGGTGCTGAAACACACCTAAAATCAGCCGACAATGAGCCTGCCAGGACTGGAGGTAAACCAACAGGCTCTGCAGCCGTCCAGGACTGGAGGTTACCCAGCAGAGTCTGTGGTCCTCCAGGACCGGAGGTAACCCGTCATAGTCTGTGGTCCTCCAGCACCGGAGGTTACCCATCATAGTCTGTAGTTCTCCAGGACTGGAGGTAACCCAGCAGACTCTGCAGCCATCCAGGACTGGAGGTAACCAAGTAACCCAGACCGTCCAGGTATATGGAGCAGAGAGGCCCCACTTGAAGGTGAAGTGTTGGTTCATTGCGCGGTGTTCTTTATGTTTTCACCGCAGAAGCCCAGGCGGTCCAGCTGGACTAAGGGAAGGAAGCGGAAGAAGCCAGTGAAGGACAGCAACGCCCCCAAAGCCCCCCTGACGGGGTACGTGCGCTTCATGAACGACCGCAGGGAGCAGCTGAGGGCCGAGAGGCCTGACGTACCCTTCCCCGAAATCACCCGGATGCTGGGAAACGAGTGGAGCAAACTGCCTCCCGACGAGAAGCAGGTACAACACACACGCACATATAACAGAGACACGCACTCCCACTTTCACACGCATATACTTGCACATACATGCACTTCTCCACATGTATATATGCGCATACAAGCACGCACACATACTTATGTATAGACGCGTAAATAAGCAAGCACATACACACCTTCACACAGATACATGCATACATACACTTACACACATGCACACACACACACACACACATACGTGCACACTCTCATGCCACCATGCATATGTACACATACAGACATGCACACACATACGCAGATCTATGATGGGAGGTTTAGCCTCTATAATACATTCAGGTGAAATTGCTTTTTTTCTCTTATTAATTACATTACCAAGAATTTTTTAGCTCGCTCAGTGGAGTGCAGCAAATTCCTTTGTCTCAGGCCACTCTCTGTTGATGCAGAGCGCCTAAATATGTGCACCGAGCATAAACATTCAGCTAACTCACAGAGCTTGGTCAGTCCCATAGCTCAGCTATAGCAGGCTACACACACACAGCTGTGTGGCCTTGGCTGTGCTCTCTGCTCTCTTCCATTAATACAAAGCAGCACTGTGTTTTTCCGAGTTTCATGGGGAACAGAAGAGCTTGCCTCGAAAACATGCTGGGAAAGTCAGGCTGGCATTTCTCTATAAACAGCCCATGGTGACGGGAATATCCAGGACTAAACTTTGTATGTACAGTTCCCTCACAATCATAAATCAGCAGGTACCTGACAATGATTTTTGAGCAACAAAAATAAATAATAGAGATAGGATGCCAACTGAAACAAGAGGTATCCCTTATGTTTCATACAAGTGATCAGTATTTCCTTTTTTGATAAACCTGTTGTTGCTCGTGGATATAAACAGTTGAATTTATCTTTTCTTTTAGAATGAAATGGATGTCAGTTCATGATGTAAAGATGACTGGCTAATGAATGAATGTA